>NNCF01142763.1:1155-26408 GCA_002313205.1 Laupala kohalensis
CACCGCAGTTGTAATACTCGGAAACAGCGATATATCTGGATTCTGTATGGATGCTGTTTCCCCCATATTCACAATGTGTGTCTGGTAAATAAATTCACACAGAAATGAGCCTTACCAGCGCGCATTATCGTGGTCCTTAGCTGGCCGTTGACGAGAATACATACACACACATATATATGTGTAACAGTTCAACTGCACTCTGTTACAAATACGCGCAGATCACACACCTCCCCATTATGGTCACGCCTGATTTATTTTGGATGGATTCCCTATGCGTTCACGCCCGCGACGAGCGTGGCATGTTTGTTTACGAGCCACAGCCATTACATGTTTATTTACGAGCCACAGCCCTCTGTACACGAGAGCTCTAAGTCATGGCCTACACATTACAAGACCTGCAAAAAATAGCAAACGAACGACGATTCAAAGATTCAACAAATCCGTCCATGGAAGACGCTACACGATGCACTAACTAATAAATATAAATAACGTTATAGCAGCATCCACAAGACCGCTCCTTCTCCGGTCCAACTAGATTTAATATGTACGTAGACGCTCAATTGTCTCTACTTCTAAGTAGCTACCCAGGAGACGGATAACAACCACTTCCGATATACTCCTCGCTGTGAACAGGTCTTCTGACACGCTCTTCGCTGTGAACAGTCATTCAAGTACCTTCGTTGCTCCGATCCATTTCGACAAGCACACTCCTGAGATATTCTTCACTACGAGCGGACTTCTAATGCCTTCTTCGCTGCGAACAGCCTAATATATTCTTCGCTGAGATATCCAAACTCTTATCTCGACGGAGTTTCTTGATACGTGCCTTCCACGACTCGGAATACGTACCAAAAACCCAAGTCTTCGCTGGATACGAAGAAACCACTCAATCGACGCCGACAAGACAAGACGTCGAAGCTGCAACCAAATCCAGACCTCTGGAGGGATCCCACGCCGAGCACGTCGACTCGACCCTGCTCTTCCTTGAGGGTCCGATGATACGGATCTTCACTACAAGATACCTGCACTCCAGAAACGCAAGTTCAGACGACGTGCATGTTAATTACGCGTCCGTCTGTCACACGGTGTTACAGGAACCGTTAAGCATTCTTTCAAGTGTTATATAAAAGCTGGTCTGTTCCAATAAAGCATTTATAGACCAAGTGGGATCCAAAACATTTATTTATTCAACTGCACGAAAGAGGATATCTGATTGGGAGTCGATCAGGTGTCCACCCTACGTAACGTTTAATATGTTTAAATATAAAATGTTTTAATACAAAAACAGAAAGTATACTACAATTAGTTCGAAAGTTATATGAAAATAGCGAAAATTCTCAAACTGTTCTTTAAACCTATTTTACCCCTTCAAAATTCGAATATTGAAAAATTATTTCGTAATGAGTTGTCACGTTTCAAAAGGCACCTATTACGCTATTCAAATGACATTATTCCAATTACTTTTTATACTATTCAAATTCCATGTTTCTAACTTTTT
This sequence comes from Laupala kohalensis, assembly GCA_002313205.1. Taxonomy (NCBI): domain Eukaryota; kingdom Metazoa; phylum Arthropoda; class Insecta; order Orthoptera; family Trigonidiidae; genus Laupala; species Laupala kohalensis. The sequence continues at coordinate 2,654 of NNCF01142763.1, forward strand.
GGCTTTGTGTTGATGAATGAGTTAATCAGTCAGGACAACGTTTATATGTTAGATCTGAGCAGATGTTAAAATCTGGTCATTCTTGTGGAATATTGTTTTATAATGTTGCTATGTAACGGCTCGTGATTTCTCATGACACTAGGAAAGAGTTCACTGAATGGAAGGTATCTCTGCAGAGGCATTATTGGAGAAAAGTAAAGGGACATGTTTTCAGATCCTTCAAACCCAATTTGACTCACGAGGAAGAATAAATGCCGTTTTGAGTTTATAGCAAAATAATGACATCGAGTTTTGTCAGATCGGATTTCGGAAGTATGGGGTACCTTCTTATCGGTAAGTGTAAAATATCGTCAATTCACCCAGACAATTTTAATACGACCCGAGATGAGAATGTTATGTTCTGTCTTACCGAATACCACAAAATATTTATTTTTGAAGTTATGTGTAGATATGCAAAGTGATTTGAAAACTGTTTAACCTGACGTGAACACTACATACAAGTCTAGTGAATGCAGCGATGAAGAAAAACACATTTTCAATGTAAAATGTTTAGTTTCATCAGTCACCCCAACCTCCAACTCTATCGAGTTAACTAATAAACCCTTTGTCAATATCAATATTTACCTGATTTGTCAGGTCGGAACGAAGGCTCCAGAGATGAGAGGCTGAGCTAGTACTCTCCGTTTTAGCTCAGTAATGGTAAGGGATGGATGGACATTGACTATATTTTAATTCATTATATTTACACCAAAATTATCAGCACAACTCAATTGACATGTAGATTATTCATCACGTCCACTATTTTTCAGTTCATTTATGGGAAGTCATTTACCTAGTGCTAATCCCATGCTAATTGGAAGCAATTGAAATTACAATTATAAAAATCGCTGGTTTTCAATCGTGGCTTTTGAATCACGGGACCTACGCGGAGTGACAGAGAGCGTTCGCGAAGGCAGTAGTTGTGAAGAAAACCCTCTTCCATTAAGAGACTTAAAAACGTCCTGTCTAGCTTGTCACAGTTTTTCCTCTAACTATAAACAATATAAGGAAAGAGACGAAGTCTGTTGAAATCCCGGAACCAGAGGTTTTAGATTAGAATTTTATATTTCGTGCCCTTTGATTTTTTAGTTCTAAACTCAAATCAGAGGTTTGTCCACATATATTTTAATTGCCGAATCCTTTTTTAAACAAAAATAACTCGACTTATGGACTATTATTTTTGAATTAACAAATTTTTGGTAACTTAGTTTATAAAAATTTTCCTATGTTGTAGCACTAACGATGGCCGCATCGTGGCCGAAAGAGATTTCTGCAATAAATAAAATTAATATTGACACGGATTTGTTCAATAATTGTTCAAAACTATTTATACTATGCTATCATCTAGTATGATCGTAGAAGTAATATATATGGTACAGAGATTGCGATTGCAACAGGTAATGCAGGTTTCACATAGGTCATTCCAAAGACTATGGGCAAATACAGAACAGACATACCGAGGCGTTAATTCACTTATAGATTGATGTCTATAACCAAATGTCTCTCGAGGAAAGTTTCAAGAATATTTAAGTACCACAATAATTCCTTATGGCAAAGACTCCAATCTTGTCGAGATAGAACTCTTTACTAAACAAAATAACTGATATTGAAACCTCTATATTGGAATGAAAGGTGAATAAAAATTACGATACGGATAATTATGGTATAAATATTTAGGGGCAATATCGCTATGCAAAATTAAATGATATACGTTGAAAGCATAGAGACGGTTTGTCATGTCTAAGAGTACGCAAAACGTTATATGTCTAAGTTGTCAGAGATATTTTATCTCCGCTCATGACTTTTTAGCAAAATATCTTTACAATATTTAGGAAATAATGTACGGGAGGATCTACACACAACTACTACTATTACTACTACATGACCACAGAAATATATAACCTACGTTCAGGGGAGCGCTCAAATTTGGGGTATCTCACTAGCGTGCTCTTATTGAAGTGAATGCGAGTGACATCGGTCGGTTCCCAGAAATATTAACAGCTTGAGTAATAATACCAACCTTGCAGTAATTCCCCCCGACACCTTATGTCTCAAGAATAAATCCTGCACAATTCCAGTTATCTCTTAGGCGCCAAAGGGTAAAATTATGAACATTCACCATTCCTTAGCAACCAAATTGCTTCATTAAGTAATTTAACAATGTAATGCTCCCTTCTTTCAGAAATACAAAATAAATTTTCCTTTTCCTAACAGCGACTTTTATGATAATAAATTAATTTTATACTCTACACTATATTTTGTTTATACCTTTGGAAATTTATTTTATTTTCTACAACTTTGTTTACCCCATTGATTGCATGAATTTACAAGAAATTTTATATTTCAGCCAGTGCCCTGTATTTTGTGATATATAGATTTAAAAAGATCGCCAACAGAGCATTCTATTGTGAAGATGATTCCATTCGATATCCATATAAAGCTGTGTTTATCAACGAAATTGTATTAATCGTATGTTGTATACTAATTCCAAGCGTTGTGGTAAGTATTATTAAAATACTCTTTAAATAACCTACGACTGTTAGAATTCGTGAAACACGACGAAAAAATTCATTTGTTATTCACAAAAATATTTTTTATGAATTTAAAGTTACATTTTATGATAACTTTCTATTATATTTAGTTTATTTTTTGAAATTAAAAATTATGTTTAAAACTTTGACGATGTATTTACAGTGGACTTCCTGTTTTCGGTGTCTTGATTATAAGCGGAGTAGATTCTCCAGTAGAATCGCTAGTCGTCGGGTTTCGCGGCATTTTTTCATTTACCAATATTTTTCCACTGGGACTCCCTTTTCATGAGAGAGGTGGGTCGTGGACTTCGCCTTATCTGATTGGGTCCGCAGAAACATCCCTTCCAGTATTGTGGGAACAATTAGGTGACAGCCACTTTGGTCCCCTGGAAGACGTGAGACATGGCCATAATTCACATTCTCGTCCATGAAGAACCAGCGTAAATAAAACCAAAGGGGACCCATTTCTGCCAAGTTGTGTGTCTATAGATGATGATGCACGTTTAGAATATCACCCAAAGTATGAAGATCAAATCGATACTCCTTTTTTGGGATTGTCGTATCACCACATATAAAGGACTCTAGAACGCGTACTGGATAGGTGGGGACGGATAGTTCTCAATATAAGCTTTATTGAGATAAATAGTTTTGTAGTATAAAATTCTTTATTTGTTTATTAATTACGTTATGAGAAAACATGATGTCAAATTTAATTTATTTCACAGAAATGGAATAGACCTATTTTCCCTGTAATCTTGCATTAAGTGTTGAGAGAAAACAACGAATCCGATTTAAAATTACCCACAATATTTATGTGCTTCCTATGGAAAAGTGAAATACATTTTCCAACGTATTTCCTAAATGACGTAATACAAAACTATCATAGCGTAAAGCGTAGAATATGTAATTAACGTTAAACAATTCTCCCTTAGTTTTTGCATTTAAGGGTTCTGAAAGAGATAGAAAAGCCATAGTTCTGTGGATTATATGAAAAAGATGATTTGCAAGTTTTGCCATCAATGTTGAAGCATGATTCTAGACTTAATATATCACTTTTGAGGATCTTTGGAGGTAGACAATACTACACTTTACAAACTTTCATCACAATTGCTCGTAACTAGCAGAAACTACTACTTCTTATGACTTTCTTATGGCATCGTCACATATAAGAAACACTGTTTAATTATTTCAGCGTGGTTGTGCTAATACATCTTCTACTCAGATAAGAAAGATGTCTATGCAGGTATGGCAAGAACTTGAACTACTATAGAGTGCAGTGTCTCAAAGTTTGCGCAAAATACTATGTGTGTCATAGGATGTATGTTTGTTTCATATTTCACATATATTACGAATACAACCAAATCAGCGTACTCAGTAATTGGGTAACAATATTGTAGCAATTAAGTATACAACACCCGTCTAAATCCGTCTCAGAAGTGATAAAGTTATTAAATTGTGCAAATGGAAAATAATAGCAGTGATGTTTGAGTTACGTAATCAAGATTTGTTCAGAATATGCCGCATAGGAAGCAGAGTACTTGCAAATTGTAAAGGTGGAAAGTTTAAAAACTTCTCCGCAACTTTCTAAAAAAAATTCCAATATATTGGAGGATAAATTCAGCGCTCTCTAGCGGGCTAGTTTTTCACCTCAGAAAAAAACAAGCGGAATTTAAGGTACTTTTGTTTAGTTTATTTTAAGAAAAATATATTTACTCCGTTTATTACACTTTTGATGTAATAAGTCAAAAACCAAACAGGGTGTAATTTTTTAAAAATTGTTTTCATATAACCTGAAATTTTTCGAGAGGACAAATTTAAAATTCGTAAACAGCGGTCTCATAAACATGAGGAAGCAAAACATCATACCTTTCAGTATAGACCCAGTTTTGAGCAGAGTGACTGGACCTATAATAGAAAATACAAAAATTAACATGAGGAAAATCACGGGTAATGAGCTAGCAAATAAGGAGATATCAAAATTATACAATTAAACATCATTCGTTGACCCAAGTTTCGTTACCACTAGTTTGTTAATGTAGTAGAGCTGTTTCCGAACTGGTACTTCAATCAGGACCATCTCATTATACTTAAGTTATATGAAAAATTCTTATTATTCTATTTATGTTTGTTCAAGATACTTATAATGTGCGCATGGCACATCTGGAGATATAAATTCGTTAGACAAAGACGAGTACATAAAGATAAGCGAGCATGGGTAATAGTGACGGTGCGTCACATCCTAGTATACACCTGTGGGATGCTTACTCAATTGGTAATAGTGGAATTCTGCAAGAGGATGGTTGGAAGCATGCGGCCTCATTTCATTGCTGTTTGCCAGCCTTTCGCATGTTATGATGTAGACATGACGCCACATGCACACATTGTTAATTATACATGCAACACTCGAAACACTGATCTTCTAGATTATGTGAGGTAAGTGTTTAATTTTTGTCTTCTCTTTAACTACAGACATATAAATATGTCTTATAAATATAAGTACAAGTTCAAGGGGTGACAGGTCACATCCAAAGGAACGAGAATTACCTAGGAATCCAGAGGTGAAAATTCTGAAAAGAGGATAAAAGAGGTGTGAGATAAAGCAGAAGTACAAGAAACACCGTAAGGGAGAGAATTTAGAATTTCTTTTCATTAAGAAAAGAAATTAATTTGACTAAATATTTTCAAAAAGGCACTCCAGATGTAGTATTGCACAGGACATAAAAATGTACAGCAAATTCTCTAAGTTACCACTTTGGAACGTGATGCCTGCGTGACACAGTCGGACTATCGAATCTCTGATTGTCTTGATGACATTGCCAGCCCAGTCTCCGGAAGAGGATACGAACCAGAGGAAAACAAATTGAATTTCAAAGGGGAAATAGCGTTCTTTGATTTTCTTGTGAAATGTATATGAGACGATTATTGTGGAAATAACTTAGGTCAGCGAGATTCAGTCAGGAAGGTTCAGAAAGTTGTCCCCGGAGAGTGTGCTGATTATAAAGGCGCGTTTACACTATAAAGCAAAGTGTTATATAACATTTTGCTACATGTAGTATTTGCTATGTAACATTTGCTACATAAAGCAAATTTAATATAGCACTTTGCTACATGTAGCAAAATTTTATGTAGCAGTTTTTCTACAAGAAGCAAATTTTAGACAATTCGGGACAATTCTTATTATGTCGTTCAAAGACAGTTCCTGACAGCAGCCAGACATTTTTCGAGAAATATGTTCCCCACAATTTAGTTTTAGTAAATGTTTCCCTACAGCATGAAAACTAATTGCTTTATACGACTCGATTTGCTCACACGCCCTAAAAGATTTTTTTTCAAACTTATTTTAAACCAATAAACTCAAACGGGTTACTTTCTTTTTAATTTCCGAGACAATGCGTATTTTCTACTGCCGTTTTCCGCTTCTTCATTCTCGACATGGAAAATCGCACTGAACAAATCGATTTTCCACGATTTTCTAAAGCCGTGAAGTACCGTGTCTTTCATCAGATTATTTATACAAATAACAATTTTTCAAATTGAATTAAAGAAATAAGAAATATGATTTGTAAGCTAACACGTCTGCATTTATGGGATTGCAATGACGAAACTTCTCTTTGCTGACACTTTTATAACAATGATTTGCTTTGTCTTTTATTTAACCCTCACATACAGTAAAGTCAAATCGCGTTCGTGAAATATTTTGTAGCAATAAAATACATCATTTTATTAGCTACATTATTCCCACTATGCAACCTGTATGAAAAAATTAAAAATCTGGGGTGTAGTTCATTTAAATAATACGTTTCTCAATAATAGGTCGAAATATTTTCCCAAACATTGTTATATAGTCATAAAACAATGTGTAGTTAACACTATTGCAGACATTGTATTAACTTTTGTAATAACCTTTTTCTATTGCAATCCTATCACTGCATCTAAAAATTGTAAGTTGCACAATAATGGTGTTTAATAATCTAAATGCAGATTTTAATGTATACACAAAAAATCAATTCATTATCTAAAAATTGTACATTTTGGTGAAATCGAAATGAACTGCCCAGAAAGACTTCTATTCCTAATTTAATAAAACCCAATTCTTAAGTCCGCGCTGGATTGTCTGTTTCCTTTGTGCGTTATGGAGGAAACAATAACACACTTCTTATCTAAAACTCGAATTCAGTAGAAGGCCAAAAGATACGACCAAGGGTTGAAAAATACAATTTGTCAGAACTAATTTCGGATCTTCTCAAAATGACCGTATTAGTACCCATATTAAATGAGAGTACGCTGTTGCCAAAACTAGTGTTTGTCCTTCAGCAGACCAAAACTATCGGTGATGTTATCTCAACCAGTGGCGGATCTAGGCCGTAGTCGAGGAGGGGGCGGATCTAGATCAAGTCGTAACCGGGGAGGGGGGTTAGGGGGGAATTTCTTTTTGAAAATCATCGTTTTACAACACAAATTTTATAAATACCATCTTCTAAATAAAATACACCAACTCAAATAAATAGGGGGGCTGTACCCCCCCCCCCATAGATCCGCCACTGATTCCAACAATAATGAGGTTTCTTATATATGAAACATACGTATAATGTATGTACGGTTAAAATGTTCATTCTGTACGAAGTATTACGAAAAGGATTACGTCAGAAAAGGTTTCATTCCTACATTATCTCAGGGATTTGATTTAACCTTTTGATACAACAATGCACCCCCTCGGAGACCCATCTCGCTATTTTATAAATTTTTATATTAATAACTACGTTTATAATTCACAAGACGATAAACAAGCAAATTTATACATATATTCGAAAACTGTACACTACACATTGTTTTATAACTATATATGATGTGACGTTTTTGAGAGAAGTGCGTTCAATTATGAAATAATATTTTAATGAATATTATTCCAACACTTGTTTTGCATACAAGATACAGATAAAAGTTATAAAAACTAACCACAATTTAAAAGTAGCGTGGTTAGTTAAGTAATTATTTTAAACTCTGTCCTTTCATGTTGTATCACAAGCTCTATAAAAATAAATAATAAATAAATAAGTTATTAATAATTAAAATTATTAAAAACAATTAAAATAGTTATACATAATTGAAATTACTATAACAGCTAAAATGCCATACCAATTAATTTATTTCTATAACAATTAAATTGCTATACCAAAGTATTGAAATTGGTATACCAATTGTTCAGAAGTTAATATAAGATTTTTCACTCGTTTGTAACAATTTAGAATGTTTTTAACAATTAGATTGTAAATTTTATGAATAAAAGGAATACTTATTTTAATTATTATAAACAATTATTAAAAACAACAAACATTGTTATTAATAATTAAAATTATTGAAAAAAATAAATATTATGAATAAATATTAATGCTACAAAAATTGTTAAAAAATTAGTAATGCTACAATTAAATCGTCATGAAACAATGATAAATAGTATAATTAAATCATTATAAACAAATATAATTCGTATAAATAAGTGTCATAAAAACAGTTTAAATTTTCATAATCTGTCAAAATATGATAAATTAAAAATAATACAAACTATTAGATTTTTAACAATTAAATTATTACGAACAATTAATTGTCGATGTTGATATGAGGATCCTAGTTCAGATAGTTGCATAATTTAAAGAAGTATGGGTCATTTCAAATTAGTACTCTGCCATAGTGTACGTGAATTTTGGCTAACCTCTTATCAGTTCCTATCTTATCTGATGAGACCTATCATATCATTTCCTCTCTTATCAGTTCCACAAGACGTGGTAGAAGGGACGATGGCGAAAATTGCCACATAAATCTCTTTGAACTTTTCCGCATCCAAGTGGAAAACACGGGCTCTAATGACCTCGATGTCGACGAGCCCTAAAGCCCCAACCAAAAAAAAAGTGGAAAACATGTAACCTTGCCACATAGCTAAAATTTTAGCTACATGTAGCATTTTGCTACATAATGCAGTCTCTTTTCAGGAAATGTTACACGTAAAAATTAATACATGTAGCAAACTCATGAAATTGTGTAGCACAATGTTATACTACATTTGCTATATAGCAGATTGCTACATGGTGTAAACGCACCTTTAGATAATCTTTCTCTTTACGTTGCGAGAGTGTCAGAGGCAATATATTTTCGGTAGATAGTATGCGGTAAGCACTCAAAACGAGTAGTAGAGAGCTTCGCCAACTTAGCTTCCGATAAGTCAGCGCGTGTGGAGGAACTTCGTTCAATGCATCATTAAATAATTTATTTGCTACTTCATTAGATTGGTCGGGTCGAGGAGTTACGCATGCATTACGTCTCACAGATGTCATTTCGAGCATTTGCTGCAAAAATGGTATCATATACAGTACTTCATCTGGTACGCCGTTACAAAATATTGAGTCCAATAAATGTCGTGTTTCTCTCTTGTGTTTTCTTATGCCATTGCTTCATTAGGAATTTTAAATTTGATTTTTTACTATGGAATAAAATGCATATTTTTCAAAATTTGAACTTTTTCTTACTAATACTATATACATTAATACGAAAATGTCCCAAAAATTTTTAGTCCTTTTTCTACGTAACCGGACAAATTAAATCACTCTGAGTATTGAAAGATGAATCCGCGATTTCCTATTATTCCAACTTCCACCCACAGTATTTAAAAATTACATCAAGAAGCTACCCGACACATTTTTTTGAAAAGGATGTAAACTGACATTTGACAGCTGCGGCGCGTTCGACCATGCTGCAAGAAACAATATTCGTTGGGAATTGTACGTGAGTTGGGAATCTTACGTAGGAAACAAACGTTTCCATTCGATCCCTCCAGATGGATGTTATTGGTTCCCCAGGACCCTTGAGAGCATACACGCCAACTAACATTTCCAGTGCAATTCAATGACATCGAAATATCCACATTTCACGTAGGAAAGCGAAAAAATGACCCAAATAAAATGGCTCCCAAATAAAATAGAAAATACAGATCCACGAGCTAATCTAATATAATTCATTTACTTAAATGCTATACATCGAGCGACACGTACAAAATGCATTTTATTCCTTGATAATCTTACCAACAAATTTTACCTTCTTTTTGAAAGAAAGAAAAGCCGAATAAGTATAAAAGTTTTTGAAAAGTTTGGAGAAAAAATAATAATTTAAGATACATAAGAAAATAAATATAAGACAATTTGAAATTAATTTTAATTTCAAAGTAATTATCCGTCTTACAGACGCGTACTACTGACCTCCTTCTTGGAAGCGAGGATATGTCTATCTGACCTTAGAGTGCTCGTGCGCTAAATAATAAAATAGCAAAATCGATATTGAGAAAATAAACAAATGACCTTGTAAGTAAGTAAAAATGGTTAGCGAAATTCGTATTTTCAAAGATCTGTAATTAATTGCAGACTAAAATATCAAAATTATAATTCATACTATACTTTACTAATATAAAGCAATATATCATACATAAAATTAATACATTTAGAAATCTCTTAAACTACGGGAGACGGGACCGAAATTCGAACTTGAGACCTTCAGCTTAGCGCGCTGATGAGCTACCAACTGCAAAATTCGTATCTCGGTCCCGCCTCCCATTTTCATTCAGCATGACACACAAATTTAATATTTTGATCGGGTTCTACAAGAGATATAAACAGTCAAATTTCGAACTTTCCCTGAACATTCAATGTTTGAAAAACTATTAATATTTATTGGAACAAATACTTGCCGAGCGTGCACTAGACAGGTACATCATAACCCATCTTTAAAAAAACAGCCTTCTAAAATGCGGTGAGGTTTCTTTTATGGAAACATTATTTTAAGAACAAGTGTAAATAATTGGCATCTAATTCAAATGTTTAGGACTAATAGACCTTGAGATGGGTTATAGAACATGTTTACATGAACTAGATAGCTCTTTATTTGCTCGCATTTCCATTTCCGTATACAAATGGGAAAATCAGCATGTCCCATCTAACAAAAATGGTTTCCATTAGAAAACATTAGGCATATAAATAAAATTTTACCGGTTATCGGCTCCGTATACTTAAGCTATACAACACTAAAATTATTGCTCTACATATTCACCAGTCGAAAAGCATCATAACTTATTAGAACGATAAAACATTATTTTAATAATTTGGATGATTTAAAATTATTGATATTCTAATTGGTTCTTTAATAAAAATATATTACTCTTATATATTAGCCAGTTCTTTATATCAACACAACTGTTTACATGAACTAGGTAGCTCTTTATTTGCTCGATATTTCTCCACTTTTTCCGTTATTTTGAACAAAGAATGGTCTGTTTCCTTCAGAAATTGAAGTATTTCATCGTATTTCGCAAGGACACAAGCAGTTGATAGGAAATGGTAAAATGGACTAATTAAAAAAGGATATGAAAATTAATAATATAATAATGATTTTTTCTCTGTAATTTTCAGACTTTCGTTTCCTTCAAAGTACGCGTCTTCTTCATCCTACGCTTCCGTATTCACTATGGTGAGTCAAGCATAAAGTCTCCTAAAATATAAATAATAAATTGGATCGAATATATATCACGGTGTAGATTGAAAACAAAAAATATGACAACGTAATAAAGTAGATTAGAAGAAAACAAATATTTTTTCTCTTATTTCTTATTCTTGTTGTTTATATTCAAAATAAGAAAACATTTTTGTTTAATTAGAATAAAATTACCTGTCTTATACCAACTTTTAGGATAACAATATCAATGTACAAAGAGATGCGGATTTAGGATATGTCTGCTCCCTCTCCAAAGATTATTATTTATGAGATTCTACCGATTCCATTTCGTGATAGCAAAAGGAACAAAATCATATATTTCAACTTCTGTTCACAATGGATGATTAATCCCGAATAAAGCGCTTAGATTTTGTACTTTACATTGCACATTGTGGTGTTCATTACTTCAATCTAATAGAAGATGTACGAATTTGTCAACACCATGAAAACCACCACCATGAAATGAAGGCCTCCATAGGATTCCATGGCCGTCATATGCTGCATTCACTCATTGCATCATGGATTACCTCGCTTTATAATGGAGTAAAATAAACCTCTTAACATGGTATAATTTTTGTGGCGTACAAAGAATTTGACGTATCCTCCATTACCTACAAAAAGTTTCAAATACTCCCATTCAGAATTAAAAGATGACAAAACTTTGTTTTCAGAACAGCGCCATATTACTAGAGACACTGTGACTCGACTTTACAGCTAAGCTCTTTCGTGCGATCCTTGGAGCTACTTGCTCCGAAGCGGCCAATGTCAACGAGTTTGTTCTAGCCGAATAGTGACACAGGCCACACGAATACGTTGTGTAAAGGTCTGCGCATAAGCAACTAGTTCAGTATTCACAATATTTTCCAGATCCAAATAAAATTCAAGGTGGTTTAAGTCCGGTGATCGAGGTGGCCCGGTAAAAGTCACTTTGGACATCTTCAGAAACACGAAAACACTTAAAACCAATATGTAATGTACCAGAACAAATAACTTTATTGAGGACTAACCGTCCATTTCCAGACATGAACTTTTTTGCTCCTTTTTCTGTCAGGAATCACCCCATGTAGTTTGTCCCCTACATAATATTCTCACTGTATAGTAGCACCATTCTCAACCGGCCTTAGTATCAAAGGAACTTCAGATTAACTCGCCTATCGCGTGAAAAAGCAGTTTTACTCTCTTTCGACGGATAGTGACGGAATCATTGATTGTTTTACTGGCCTTTTATGCTAAGTTCCTGGAAATTAAAACGGGGTGACGTGACGTTAGTCATGCAATGTGTTTGTGTTGTGGCGGGAAGAACGGTGGAGGGGGAGAGCGTTCGTCAGTTTGATTCCCCTTTTGCTTCAGAGTCTATTTTTCTATGAATCAGTTTTTTCGAGTACATTTACGTATATATGTATGAACATACAGTACAATAAAATGAGTTGCAATGACGTCTCATTTTCTTGTTTGTGCGTGTTAACGTGATAAAAATGTAGGCTCTTTTCGAACGAAAATCGATATTTTGCTAGAACCTCGGATTAACCAGCCAAATGGGTAAACGGACAGGATCTCGGTCCCGACCAGACTGGTTAAGACTAAAGTTCTTTATAAAGGAGAGAAGCGACATGGACGCCGCGTCATCTGATTGGGTTTGCTGAAACACCCGCACTAGTATAGCGCGAAGTGTTAGATGACAGCCATTTTGTTCACATTGCAGAGAGATGTGAATGCCGTGGAAGGTTAGAGCACGACCGACTGGAAGAGACTGGACATAATTAGTCCGATCTTGGGTTAGAGTTTTTGTACCTTCAACATATTCAGACTTGTTTATGTGCATCTTTGTGTCCTCTTTTTGTGCTTATATTCTTTATTACGCAATGGCTAAGAATTAAAGTAAATATGTATAAGAAATAAACGTTCGTGCTTTTTTTTATGGAATTTCATTTTACTAGTGATCTACGTAATGGAATAGATCGACATTATTCACAAGTCAATTCGTACCAATATGTTAGATGCACGTAAAATTAGTCTAATTTAAATTTGAGATTTAATATGAAATTAATTATTATCAGAGAAAATATTGAAATGAATTTTGGGAAACGGTTTTATCAAAATTACTTTCGCTTGAGACACCAAGGTAAACAAAATCATAGGGCGACCATTTTTGTTACGGTATGTGCCTATTAGATGATAATGTGCACTCAGAAGATCCGCCGAAGTTCCAGAATCTTCTCTGTACTTCTTTTGTTCGAGTTGTCTCCTCTCTCCCTATAAAGAGCTCTAGTTCAGAGCGGTTCTACTGTATATTGTTAATTGTTATCCTGTTTCCCTTGAGAATTTCTTTATTCAATGGGAACTGATCTTATCTCTTTCTGATGACTACCCCAAAAACGTAACGAAACATTTTTTTAAACTATCATTTAGGTTTAGAGCATCCCACAAAGAAGTTTACACTGTTTAAACTTAAATAAGTCGAATAAGAATATGACATGAAGACGTTTAAAACATTACGGATGGTGTTCTTACGTTGAAAATGTTCCAAATGTCCTCAATTGTCGAAAATACAGTTGAACACCGTGTAAGAGATCAACAATCAATTGATATGTTAGATAAATTGATTAAACGAATGGATTCATGATTAGTCATTAGATGAAGTTTTTAAACGAATGGATTCATGATTAGTCACAATTTCTTCTCCCGTGGCATCCAGCGACATGGATTTGTTGCGTACACATTGTTCTTCAGAGTTTTCCACAGAAAGATTTCAAACTGTGTTAGTTCGGGAAATGTGGACGAATACTTGACACTCCTCGTCGGTCTATCCAACTCTCAACAAATGTTTCATCCAAGAATTGCGTGAAGCAACCACGGAATGCAGTGTTTCCACTTTGCTCGCTTAAGGATCTAAAACTACCTCGCGAACTGCAGCGGTAGTATTTGCTGCGGCAGAAGGTTATCCTCCAGCCTCCGACAATACGCAAATTCTTTATAACGGAGCTGCTTGACGTATTGGCCAGTGCAAACGAAAGTATAGTTAAGAACTATGAAGTTAGAAGAATCACTATACTTTCTGATAGTCAAGCGGCTCTAATGGCCCTTGAGGGAAATCAGATCAAATCATAACTAGTCTGGGAATGCCTAGAAAGCCTAAAGACATTGGTCTCACACAGTTCAATAGTACTGATGTGGGTACCAGAGCACAAGGGAATCTATGGAAATGAAAAAGCAGACAATCTCGCAAAGGAAGGATCTAGTATTACTTTTACAGGATCTCAACCCATGTTAGAGTTGTCCTATGGACATGTCCAGAGGGCAATTAGCTGCTGGATCAGGAGAAGGAGAATTGGATATCAATTTCAGGACACCGACACTTAAAAGCTCCTATTCAAGAGGTAACGAGAAGCAGGGCACAAGAGCTGTTTAACATGAGTACAAAGTCACTTCATTGGACAGTTGGACGAGCAAGAGGACATCTCCACAAGATTGGCTTAATAGTCAAATCCGTATGCAGCAGATGCCAAACAGCGGATGGAACTGTGTTTTTGTCGCAGTCTTGAGAAAGAGATACTTCAACTATGAATTCATGCAATTATATGAATTACAAGAAAGTGTCGGTCAGGAGAATTGCGACATTTGCAAAGGAAGAAAGACTCTTAAAAATTTAAATGAACGGAAGAATAATAGATTACTGGGCTTATATAGCCCTCCCTTAACAACGTAATGAAATGTTGCTTGCTTGAAATTCGGTGAATATTTGTTTTGTTACTTCCGACTCACGAAAGTCTTGCCATATGGCATGTTTGGGAGTTCTTGCTTCTCTCTTTCGTTTGACATTGGTTCCTTCCTGTCTCACCGACCACTCCTCAGATCACAAGCAGTTCCTTCCCTCTGAAGCATATCGCCTAATTTCGTAACTGTTACACTTGACGGTGGCGTAGTGACAGATCTTCCCAGCCATCGTCTCTGCACTTCTTTCATGTGCTCACATTTCCAAAAACGCTTTAAAATCACGTTGCTCGCAGGAAAGGTTGCAAGCCATCTTGTTAATTATTTGTCACTACAGGCAAATGAACTGATAATAAAATAAAAACAAATAAATGACAAGAAGAACTAATCAAGCCAGATCCTGATACAAATACATTTTATTAAGCTATCTGTAATAATTTCTCAGTTATTAACATTCTAACAGTGTAAACCCCTTTGTGGGACTTGATCGATATTGCGATACCACCGGTCATAGTCCCTTCAAAATTTCACATTTGTTTTTTAATCTATTTAATATTTCCGCTAGATTTGACGAATTTACCACAAATATTTTTCGGTTGACAATTTAAAGAGTGCATTTAATGTACGAGGACCTTTTTTAACCTTCAATGGGCTATAAAAAACAAACCTATATAACAATAATTTTATTACCAGGAGTACACTAGAGACTTCGTATCAACATAATCGCCAAATCATTTGAGGCATTGATCACATCGTGACACAAGCTTCTCGATGCCTTCTTCAAAGAAGTTAGCCACCAGTGAGGAGAGATATGTCTTGACGGCATCCTGAAGTTCGTCGTTTGCGGTGAAGAATTGTCCGCCGAACCATACCTTCAATTATTGTCCCCAACTGCGTAACGAACTACAACACTCCTTTTTGGTCCCAAAAACCTGTATCCATTGTTTTCCTGTTGCTCAGCGTGTGTTTAAGTTTTTTCGGCTCGCTTGGAGCATCTGTGTGCATCCACTTTTTGGGCACCAAAAATGAGTGTTGTTGGTGGCTTTAATGCAGCAGGGGAAACAATCGAAGGCATGGCTGGGCGGACAACGCTTCGCCTTCAGGATGCCGTCAAGACGTCTCTCTCCTCAATGGCGGCAGACTGCTTGGTGGAAGGCATCGAGAAGCTTGCGTCACGATGTGACCAACGCGCCAATTGTTTTGGCGATTATGCTGAAAAAAAAGACCCTGCTGTACTTCTAGAAATAAATTTATTATGTTATTTAAATTTCTCTTTTTTTCTAGCCCATTGGAAGTTGGAAAAACAGTCCTCGTAATTTTCATGTGCTGAGCGGAATGGGAGGAAATGATATAATTAACCATTTCATCTATATCAATATTTCCGCTATATGTTTCTATGAATTTTTCTTTATTATTGCAGCAGTGTGTGTGTTTGTGGAAAATATTCGATTGTGAAAGAAGGAAATTGGTTTCACAAAACCATTCAATGTCTCTTCTTGTTTTCAGATGTATATAGAAAACCGAGTTTACTGGCCGGACGAAAGCATAGTGATTAAAACGTGGGTCCAATGGGTGTTGATTGCTCTGGCGTGTTTCGTGACTCTAATTCAAGTTCGAGATTATCACAATCATCCTATCGATGTTATAGGAGGTCTCTTAATCGGGATCACTCTAGCTTTAACATGGGTAAGTGAAGGTCTCATTTTAATGCTTTAGGACGAATAGAGTTGTGGATTTATTGGAAACAGTTGTGTAATAATTCCAGAATTATTGGTTATCCCTTATATGAAGTAGCAATGTTGAGTTGTATTTCTTGTTACCTACTTTGGAGAAGACCAACTTCAGGGTTTCCTGACATGAAAAACTTGTTAGCAGTCTATCAGAAGCCCATCTAAACAATCGTATACGTTAATTTAATTTGATTCCGCCTTATTTTAATTTGATTCCTCGCGTCTTTTACTAGTGACGAAGATCATCTTCAGTGCTGCTATTTCCGTCATTTAATTCTCAACATTTTTTGAAGCGTCCTCATTCGCAATGAACGTCGTCTTGTCGTATAATCCAATATCCTTCTTTCCAACAACCTCTTTAAGAAAGCGTGCTCTTTCAATCATTTTACTTATGTATCAACCTATTATTATTAACATTATTATTGTGGATATATGGCTCGCTAACAGTTAGGTTATTAAGGTTTTCCGTATCACACTTTTTCCTATTATTTTTGCTATTGTTTTAAATCACCATGTCCAGTTATGTATTGTAGTATCTATGCGTTTGGGTTAAACTATTTTCGATTTTTCAGTTACCGTCAAGAAATGCCGTCAGAAAAATCAAAAAATATCATTTTTTTAAGTTTTTGTTTTTAAATTTACGTTTCCTTTTTACATGTCTGTTGATCATTATTTCCTTCCCTGATACCGCCTCAAGATCCAAGTATACATTCCATTGCGATCCTTGAATATTTTGGATCCCTCTACTCTTGCATTTCTGCCAGATACTTTAAGACGAACCGGTGGAGAAGCGTGATTGTATTTTGTCAGATATTATTTTCAATGATATTCCTTCGTAACTTTAAAGACATTCTTTTTCGCTTGCCGCACAATTAGAAGACTTTTAGTGAAATAAATTACTTGGAAAATAAATTTTTATTCAAGTGTTATGTCCATATTGGAATGTCAAATGTAATGTAGATACATTGATGCAAGTATAATGATTATGTCTATTAGCGCATACTTCTATGTGGTATGCGGATAATGTAGTATTACAATAAGTGGTATTTAAAAGTATGGTATAGTCGCTATAAAACTATTTCTCTCTTATGCACTATTCCAAGCGATTGTTACAAGAGGTTAAGAAACAAATCTTCTAAGCAGAAGAGATTTGTTAAAGTGAAACCCAGGAAAGTTAACCTATAACTAGTAATAAAAAAAATCTACTGTTTTAAATTTCATGAGATATCGCAAAAAAGTTATTTTCTTTCCGGTTTTTGTAGCACATTTTTAATCGCAGTACATAAAACTAATGTTGGATTTATTTTTATTGCAGATCTACTTTGTGGTATGTGTTCGCCCTGATCCAATTACATTCGAGTTACGTGAGGAACTAGAGACTCCAGGGAAAATTTCCAAACGAGAGCCAAAAGAAAAAAAGAATCCTAAGAAAAAAAAGAAGCGGAAAAACCTGCAAAAGAAATGATTTTGATTACGAGTTACTATTGTTTCTTGAACTGTAGGATACACTTCAAATATAAAAAAAGAAAGGACTTGCAATAAAGAAAATAATTATTGTGCTCTCATTCATTTTGATTGTAGATATTTTTGATTTATTTTTTCCATTGTAAACTTTTTGATGAAAAAGCGTAATCGAAGATTTCTTCTGAAAGTAATAGTTACTGAAATTCTCAATTTATACTTTGTTCATACAGAAATTTGTCATAGATAGTAACAAATGTCTAACTTTTGTAATGTTAATTTTTTATTTTCAATAATATATTTTATTGATATTTAAAGAAATAACAACAAAAACACTAAAAGAAAACCGTTGACAAACTGGTACTTTCACTCTGAAAAAGAAACAATCTTTATTAACGTATAAAGTTGTCCAACTGTTGACGTTATTTTTATAAAATAATTTCAAATACGACAATTCTATTTTAGTTAAAAAAAGCAAAGGTGGTAAAATAAATTGATTTTTTTCTCCAATAAATATTTAAGCGGTAAGAACAACGCTGGCCGTTTTTATTTACAAAAATAGTTCAAACAACAAAATGAAATTACTAGTAATTTTACAGTATGAGGTATACATAAGTAAAATATGGCATATATGTTTCTTAAATAATAGTGTTGGCTTGTAACATGCTCTTTACAATAATTGTGATTGGTAGGGTGATGTGTATGTCCATTTCATGGAGAGTGTTGTATGGTATTTCTATCTAAGTAGCTGGAGAGAATGTGTGAGACTGTATATTTTGCTGAGCCCTGATGAAAATAACGTTCGTTACCGAAGCGTTTGGCAAAGTAATAATAAAGAATTTGGCCAAGTCGCAAGAATTTCGTGGTTTAGTTTCCTATGACTGACTACATCCTTACAGTAAATCATTGTTATTCGTGAATTTTTAGTCGAACTTTTATCTTATAAAATATGCTCAATTTGTTTACTACGATTCATTTTGAGGCATATACTCAAAAAAAGAAAACTGCAACCTGTTAAACACTTGTAGTCATTATACGCCCGTACTTCTAAAAGATTAGTAAATCAGTAAATAAAAACGTAACATAATTGTTCTGAAGGTGCCCCAGTGCCTCGAGTAGATTTTCAGGGCAGAAGGGGTCAAATTTTCGCACGGACGTCTTTTACGCAGCGTTCCCTAGATTGAGCTGTCACTTAAATTTTGAGTGAGTCTCTACAAACCAAAACTACAAATATCGTTTATAAAGAACTTTTTGTTGCTTCTAGTGAAAGCTATAAAAATAAAGCACTTATTTATTACTGAAGAGGGGAATTGAAGATTCTTCATGCGTAAATTTCTAGCATTGACTTTCAACTTGCGAGATCCACATATCTCTGAGATCGCATAGAGATTAGAATCCTCATATGAGGCGACTCCCTTATGAAGTACTTTGGTTACGGTCGGTATTATCCATTTCTTGTTCACAAGCACATAGAAATCTCTAAAATTGCGGTTGACCTCACCGGTGACAGATTGATTATATTATGTTGAATGAAAATGAGAGACGAGACCGAGATACAAACCCCGGACCTTGAGCTTAACGCACTCATGCGCTTACTAACTGCACCATCTCATTCGCCTCCCGGTCCAGTCTACCATTAACATTCGACTGCAAAACCCAAAGACCTCTGAGATGGTCTCATAGAGACTACACTCATATGAGGTGACTCCCTTAAACAGTACTTTGGGTCTCGTGAGTTCAATGTTAATGGTAGACTGGGTCGGGAGGCGAATGAGATGGCGCAGTTGGTAAGCACATGAGCGCACTAAGCTCAAGATCCCGATCCCATTTCATTCAACATAACATAATTAAGCTTAACGCGCTGATGCGCTTACCAAGTGCGCTACTCCGTTCGCCTCTGGGCCCAGCCTACCATTGATATTCAACTTGTGAGACCTCTGAGGTGATTTCATAGAGATCAGAATCCTTATATGTCGACTCCCTTACGAAGTACTTGATTGCGGATCGGTATTTCCTAAGTACTTCCTCAGGGAGTACTTACTAAGTACCTAAGTACTTTCCTAAGGACATCCCAAGGGAGTCGCCTCTTATGAGGATTCTAATCTCTATTAGATCTGGGAAGTAATCCATGGGCTGACATTTTGACTGAGGTGAGTAAGCCATCACCATCAGTGTCTCGCTTCGATCGTCATCAAGAAGAAAAAAATGTATAGCTCCCCAGTAGGGAATATCTGTCCTCAAGACATCCTAGGATTAATTCCAAACTTATGTTTCAAAGATCTGTCAAGGATATTTATTAGATATCTCTACTTTGCATTTACGGAATTAATCCGTGTAATACAGGTTTAAGATGATCGTCTTTGAAGAATATCCTGTTTCTCTGTGAAAGATATCCAACAAAATTCCTTAGTACATGATAAATTAAAAGTCGTTTCTATGTTGCTCATTTTTTTATTATTGGTATTAGAAAGCTTTTTCGGCTGCATAGCAACCATCATCAGTAACATACACTGAAAAATATAAAAATAAAATTAGTACATACAATAAAGATTATCTCCAGGTTGACTGGTCAAGATAGTCTACAAGTGTCTGCAGTTAATACAGATGGCTTAGTCCTCGTTATATCTTTAGCGTATAGTTTCTACGGTATCTTCTCAGGATATCCTTATTTCGTCTGAGGAAAATATTCTGTGAACAGTCATACTTTATACAAAGAAGATTATCTCGAGATAGTTTGGTCCAGTTAGTTCGCAACATGTCCTCATATCGTACTTTTGATATAGTCCTCACATCATCTTTTGAAGGTAGTCTCTTCGGGGTCTCCTGAAGATAAAAAAATGTTGTCCTCTAGTATTCCCTGTGAACATACGTTATTCATTTGCAGATAATTTCTCGACGTAGTGAGAACGATATAGTGCGTTACTTGCCCTCATCACGATCAGTAGTGACTGTTGAAGAGGTGAGCGGGGAGAAGGTTATATTATTTATTATTAATAAATAGTTATATATATTTATAATAGTAATAGTAGAAACCGCCCGCCTCCCCGTGGCTAGGGACGGGAACGTCTCCTCTTCACGAGGAACGGCTAAGCGGCGGCACACACAACACCTGCACACAAAATCACGAACATGATCTCTAAGCCGGATCAATACGATAAGTGGACTTTACTACTGAGTAATACAAAATAGAATACGATATGGCTCCAAAAGACGCTGTGCGACCGTCAAGTCCTGGTAAGTAGCTCATCAATGAGCTAAGGTACGGGACGTGTCAAACACGAAAATACACATGAACAAATAATCCGGCAGAGAGAACAATGAGGGAGTTGTCAAGATTAATCAGAGCGTATTGCTACAATAATCACACCACTTGGATCGATTTGATACCAAACATTAATGAGTGGTTAAATAAGGTCCCACACGAAAGCACAGGCTTACGAAATTCAATGGGGGGAAAAACCGCCGAAAGACTTCCCTAAGCTCACCTCACTATTAAATCCGGGTAGAGAGGGCGAACTACAACCAGAAAGAGTACAAGTAGTAAAACGTAACTTGGAAACGACAGGACGAAGACGACGACAATACCAGAAGTCGAAGGCATACCAATTTCACGAGGACCAGGAAATGTTGTTGAGGGTCCCAAAGCCCTCAAATTTAAAGAAAAAATTATACCATAAGTTTTTCTTGTTATATGAAGACCCATTTGTAATAACAAGAATACCAAATTTAAATGATGTGGAACTAGCGGATGGGAATGGTATTGTGAAAGGACAATATAACTTTCGTAGTTTAAAACCATTCAATCGGGCTGAGAATTAACAAGGCAGTAAATACGGCGTTCCTAAACAGTAGCGGTGTAAGCCAAAACAAGAACATTCTTGAGTGGGGTGCTGAGTACCGGCGCGAGGGCGTCCGTCAGGGAGCGGGCACAGCTCGCCGAGGGAAGCAGTCAACAGGCGACAGTCAAAGAGAAGGGGGAACAGCGCTCGACGAGGAACGGGCGTGCAAACCATAGGAGACGGGGGTTACCGCTACCTAAGCTGAGTCGGTGATGCCGAAGCTCGCAGGGCGATCGAGCCTGAAGGAAACGACACGCGAATATAAGTCGCTAATCCTACTAATTAGCTAACTAGTAAACGTAAATAAGCCAGGGGCAAATTTTATAAGGCTGTTTTCCATGTTTAATTCGCGTGGATTGGAGCGGTTAGAACAGAATAAATGATATTCTGTGCGTTAATGAATATTAATTACTTAGTTAATTACGGCTCATATTAAATAAATAAATTAGTGAAAAAAAAAGAAAAAATATAATATAATAATAATGGGAAACTATTAATTGATTGTACGGGAGTAAAAAAGGCGGATTAATGAGTCAAAATCAAGGGTGGCGTGAATGTAAATAAAACAGGAACCAGAGAAAGATCACCGAACTTCTAAGGGTCGTAGACGGGATGAATGACGGCATGGTAGTGAACGAGGGAGTTAGTATTATGAAATTTTAAGGACGAGGAAGGAGCCTGGCCTTGACGTAGTAACAGATGGTGACATTGCGATGCTTCTACACAGTAACCTGGTGGAAACGAATTGTTGGAAGAGAAAAGAAAGTTGTTTAAAACAATGGAATGTGTTACTAACGAGACCTTAGCGAAATTCTAAAGAAGTAAATTATCATCAAATAATTGTGTTGAAGATGTAAATTCGAAATAAATTGAAAAAAAAATTGAAGGGCAAAAAAAGTGAGAAATTACAATAAAAAAATCGGCTAATAAAAATAAAATAGATCGTTATGAAGTCCAAAAGCGGAAAGAAAGTTATGAATTTAAAATATTCAAGGAAAATTAACAACAACAGAAAAATAAAAGTCAATGAGAAACAAATGATAAACTTTAAATGATACTTTCAAAAGGGAATGAATTAAAGTGATAATTGTAGACCGAAACATGGAATGAAGGATCGATTCTAGTTCTAGTAATAATAGTGATTAATAGAGTAAATAAATTAATGATAAATCAACGCCCGTAGGAGAGAAGAGGATAACCAACGAAATAAAAGAAATTTTTGCTGCTGATATAGTTAGAAAAACCTCACGTAGGAAGACGTCTCGTCCCTTTCTATTATAATTGTGAGTCATTTTTGCTGTAGTCTAGGACGTCCACGTAAGGAAACGTAGGGTAGTCAACTAGCACGATTTAAAGTTAATTTGGGATTGATGAACATTAATATTATTAAAAGTAATGATTCAAGATCACTCGAAGGGATAGGCCCGAAAGATAAATTGAATTAGAGGGTTTATCGACTACAATTATCAAAAGCAGTAAAATTAAAAATAAAGTCAAGATATCGTTGAACAGAGAAAAATTTTTGGAACAGTATAGATGAAGATAATTATTAATGTTTTTCTTGATATGTTAAAGAACAGATAAGAGACTACGAAGATTAAGAACCAGAATAATGTGTTTTATCGTTAGGACTTCCATACAGGGAATTACTAATTTAATATTAATTAGAAATTTATTGGCACGTATTTGGTGAACTCAAAAAATTAAATAAATTTCTGAAAACTAGTGGGAGTGTTTGTAATTATATAATAATTCCCAGACTAAACTAACTAAAATAAAGATCAACATGAGTCGATGTATTTCGAAACACAAACAGGAGTAGCGTTGACGCGAGTATTTTCTGTAGGGCGAACTAAGATTATGAAGGAAAAAAAAATTAAAGGAGCAGAGAATCTCCAAGTATATTTACGAA
>NNCF01142790.1:0-42642 GCA_002313205.1 Laupala kohalensis
AGCAACAAGATGGTAACATTTCTTACAAAATCATAACTACATTAGAATAATTCATTAATGTAAAAATTTTGTTGTTCTGTTTTTATTTTATACAATGTTATATTCATTTTTATGAACGCGAAAGAACTATTAAGTACGTTACTGTCTTACAGGTATAGGGCGTGGATTCTTTGATGATCTGTTGATTTCGACTTCCTGATTGCAGGTATCGAATTCTATCGGCCACTAGGCTTAGGGGTCCCTCAACGCGTTTGGCCAGGAGGGCGAATGCCTTGTCAGTGTGAGGGTTTAGGTTGCGGCTGCTGCGCGCAGATGGTGATCTCTACCTTCAACTTCAACCGAACAGGTATGGTCAATGACCGACTTCAGGAATGACATCAGGACAGTTCCTCTACGCCCACTATGGCTGCCGAACTCCAATTTTGTACTATATTAAGTATACTTATGATTACGATCAGTTTTAATTTACTAAAGACAAGCCCCTTTAGAGCTTTGCCTCCATCTTCTTCAGCAGACCTGTATCCCTTCAACCTTGCAAAGAGGAGTCGCCTGTACTCCCCAACCCCCGCTTCAAAAAAAGGTGCAGTAAACTTTCTCTATCAATGAGATCATTTCATTTTAAAACAATTTAACCCTGGAAAGTTTTCAAAATTGTAATTTACTGCCCTGTTAAGGAAATTTTGCTTCTTCATGTACTAGTTTTATGTTGGAAGAATAAATAAGTTGTCAAATGAGTTGGGATGTGATCAATTAGGAAGAATTTGAACTAATTCTTTAATTTTACTAAACGTTTCTTCTCTAAGCGTTAACCTATCTTTATATTTATACAATATCTTAGAATTATGGCTCTGATAATAAGAGTAAGTTTAAATCGGCTCGTAAATTTATGGTGAAATTTTGCCGAGACTTGCCAAGTTTTAATACCAGGAATCAAATGCTGGAAATGCCAATTTTGCGAGTTTTGCAAAATTATTTTTGTGAATCCGTTCTCACTCTGCACTCTCACGCTGCTTTGTCCCGGTTTCCCTTCGCTCATCCTTTGCAAGGCAATATTTTAGTCAAAACTAAATAAAGCAGATTCCAGGGTCGGGAGAGGTGGTCAGTGATGTCTTCAAACAATTTCCAATGCCATTTCCATTATTTCGAATCGTTCAGTCGGTGCTTCAAGCAAAAGTCGCCAACTCGACCTTCGAAAATCTCACTGTTTAAAACTGCGAGTTGCCCATGTGGTCATATAAGATTTTTTTCCAGCAGCAATCCCGGATAGTTCCGAACGGTTCCGAACTGTCCCGCGCATGCGCAGAAGCGAAATCCCAGTTGTGCGCTGTTCCAGCAGTGGCAATTCCGAACTTTTTGTCCCAGTTCGCTGTTCCAGCAGTCGCAAGCGAGGAATTCCGTACCGTTCGGAACCGTTCTGAGAGTTCTGGATTTCTGTAGGGATTTTAAGTTCGGAACTGTAGTTACGGTCGGTCACCCGCGTGGTCCGTAGGCGGTGGGGGAAATAAGCGGGAAGGAAGCGAGTATCACTCGATTGTTTGGTGTCGTCATGTAAACTTCTGTATTGTGCTACCTGTTTTGTTCGACCTTGCGTTTTTAATTAAATTATTCTTTCGACTTGCGGACTATTTTCAACTTCTGTTATATTATGACCCTACTTTTTTAATTTTATTATTCTTTCGGCTTTCGGACCATTTTGAATCTCTTCTGTTAGATTTTGACCCTGATTTTTCCTGTTTATTCTTTCCGATCAGTGACTGAAATCTCGTAGATTATGAAGATCTAGCTGTGTTTTTAATAAACTTTCTGTATATTTCATTTCATTATATTTGTATTTATTTAATTCTGTATATTTTATTTCTACTTTCATTAGATTCATTTCACGACTTATTTCTTTGATTAATTTCTATTTGTGATTTAATAACTTTTCGTTGTTGCCATCTGTTACATTTTACTTTCCTCTATTTTCTATTCAAAGTGTTAAAATATACATGATATTAAAGTAAGTAAAGATTAAAAAGTATGTGCTTCTGCCCGAGTATTTTGAATTGTGTTGGGAAGGTAAAAAAACACTATTTGCTAGCGTTCTCAAGGAACAGGTCAGCTTTGAAAATTTATGTTAGCAAAACTGTTAAGCCCAGGACATTGATATTTTTACTCGACATTTCTGGGATAGTTATTTATAAAATGTATTAGTTTTATAATTCTATATTGGATTAAAAAGTTATTGTATTTTTTTATAAAACCTTGCAATCTCAAGATCGGCTAATCGCAAAATTTTCCATCGGCCCTTAAAAAACCATATTTAAAAATAAGATAAAAATTAACAATTAGCTTACTAATCATGGTACATTGTGATTTTATCTCTGGATACAACACGAAAGACTCTAGATTCGGGTGCCCGGCGGTGATACACTCAACCGCACATTATCATTTTTACGGTTATTTTTACTTGCACTAATTTTACTAGATGTATTTCATTTTGGAACTGCTACTTGTTCACATTTCCCCATAAAAACTTGAAAATGTTGTTTGTTATTCTCTTCAAAAGAGTTTTTTTAATGTGCAGTATGTCATTAATCAATGTTGTTATAAAATGACATTGTTAACCTATTTTGAGCAAAAACCTCATTTTACAGANGCCCTTAAAAAACCGTATTTAAAAATAAGATAAAAATTAACAATTAGCTTACTAATCATGGTACATTGTGATTGTATCTCTTGATACAACACGAAAGACTCTAGATTCGGGTGCCCGGCGGTGATACACTCAACCACACATTATCATTTTTACGGTTATTTTTACTTGCACTAATTTTACTAGATGTATTTCATTTTGGAACTGCTACTTGTTCACATTTTCCCATAAAAACTTGAAAATGTTGTTTGTTATTCTCTTCAAAAGAGTTTTTTTAATGTGCAGTATGTCATTAATCAATGTTGTTATAAAATGACATTGTTAACCTATTTTGAGCAAAAACCTCATTTTACAGAAGTTGGGTCGGATCCGACCCAACACTACCTTTCAACTCCATTTCATTTCACTAAACCGATTGAGGGTTAACCGTCGACTGGGCGCATTGGTGGCTGTTGCATACAACAAAATAGAAAATTATGTTGGGAATTAACACGTCATTAGAAACATTTTATTAAAATACTAAATATTAAAAATAGGTTTTAAAAATATTTTTTATGGAGCTTTAGGGCTCGTCAAGGTCGTTAGAGCCCTACTTTAAAAAAAAGAAATAATTTTTCCACAACATATATTGATACGGACATAAAAATTGTTGCTCAAGAACCCTTTCAAATACTTTTAAATATACATAATTCAAATTTAAAATAATTTTTGTGTTCTTTTTATTTGGAAAACTTGAAAAAGCACCGTTGCCCTTTGATCAACGCGCCATGTCGAGGGGACATCTGTATCGTTTTATTTTTTCCTCGCGAGATGGACCTGCTGTCAAGTTCATGCGACATCTAACGTACGAAATTTAAACTATGGTGTGTAAAAGGCGTTCCAGCAGCAAACAATCCCGAACGGTTCGGAACCGTCCTGAATTCCGCGCATGCGCACTGAGGAAATCCCGAGAGAATTCCGAACCGTTCCGAACCGTTCGGAATTTGCTGTAGGAACAAATCTATAATATCCTACCACTTGCAGACAGCCAGGATAGCGACGGTGTCACACGGAAGAACGGTTAGCGTTGTAATCCCTGCGCGGATTATTAGTTTTTCATAGGTGTTTAGAAGTCTTGCTTGTTGTGTTCCTGTGCTTTCAATGTTTCTTCTGTGCACGGAAGACTGAATAATGAAAATATCCTTATCAAATTAAGTGTAAATAAGTATTAATTAATTAATCAATCAATAACTTAGTGTTACTTCGACACCAGTGTCCTTTTTGTTTGTGAGACTGATCTATTTTTAAAAGAGAAAGTGACGCTTCGAAACCCGGAGCTGCAGTAGAACTATTTTTGGAAGAGAAAGGGACGCGTTGCTCGCCAGAGTGTCTAAGAACAAAGGGGGCATGAGCAGATCACGTGACTGTTTGTCTCCATATAAGAGGAGGCTTCATGATGCCTCGGAGCTCACTTGTTGAGGGGTGTAACTCATGGCGTATGCCACAGTGATACTGAAATAACCCCCGTAACGACTTAGAGGAGCAAGTTGTTACAAAATTGTTTCTGCATTTTATGCTTTTTTTGTAAACATATTTTTTGTTTGAGTTTACATTTAATATACTGTTAAATTCTTCTGAAGTTATGTTTCTTGTAATAATTTGTTACACCTGATGATGACTTAAACTAAAAGTCGAAACATTGTGTACTTAATAGCACACACGTCGAGGGCTGTAGCTCATGGCGTATGCCACAGTGATATTGAAATTACCCCCGTAATGACTTGGATGAGCAAGTTGTTACAACGTCCCCTAGTATAAGAATACTATAAGTTCAAAGATCTAATATGAAACAATTATTGTTTTTATTACACAATTAACATTAAATTCATCAAATTAACATATTAAATTAACCCATCAAAATGGTTAGGATAAAAAAGTGTATAAATTCATTTATTAAAAATTTCCTTAAAGTTATTTTTATAATGAATAAATTCGAGCGTAGCACGGTCAACTGATGCTTTTTATATATTTTTTTAATATTATAAATTAGAGATAATTGATATGTTTTGTTATCTATCATCACAGTTTTTAAGAACAGCAATGTAGAACAGCAAAACTTAAAAGAATAATTAAATTTAACCTCGCCATTTATAATAATTTTTTTTGAAACATTTGGGTAAGCTATTTCACGATCATTAAGATTAGTCACCAAACTTAGCGTTTGCTCCCCCCTCCCCCAAGAAAAAAAGAAATAAAATTCCGTTTCAGCAGAGGTTTTTATACTGAGCATATTAAAACCATAGCCTTCTATACTAGGCTATGATTAAAACATTTATTTGTAGGCTTTCCGTGTGAGGGAAGGGGTTGACTTAATCGCAATTACTTGTGTGCTCTTCTCGTTCGATATGTCACAGCTTTAAGGTTGGTAGCCATGGTGGGCATTCCCAGAATCATGTGTTTGGGCGCCCTATTTTTGTAACGGTACACATCGTTATAGAGCTTCGCTTATTGGTAGTTCTGCGTCTTGCCGCGACGTTTGGTATTCTACAGTTCCGGTTCGCGGTAGAAATATACATATCAACATGGGCGTCAAGGAGATTTCCGCTAACCAATCGACGGTGGCCATTTTGCAAAGTGCAAAGCTCTATTCGGAGTTGTGATCAGAATGTTAGGATCATGTGTTACAGGATTTGTGAAAGCGTTTTATCTTACATATCCCCCTCTACCGCGTTCTCAATTATCTTGCGTTGTAGGTCGTTATTTGCTTCGATCGTGGATCCCGACAATAAAGTTGTCACGAAGTGCTCACGCGTGGGCTGATCATGAGAGCTGATCGAAGAGCTCAATACGAGATCAACAATCCTACCCATGGTTTGTTTGTGATAGAGGGGAGTGGTATTTTACGGTTGTGTGTCGTGGGGAAGACGCGAGGCGAATACAAGCCTTGAAGGTGAAACAGTACACCACGTCTCTTTCTGGAAATATTGGAAAATTATGAGAATTACATTCTGGCAATAATGGAAATGAGGAAAAAGATTTGGAAATTTTTGTACTGCAACGTGAGATTTCAACTAATATAAATTTCCTATGGAGTACCTGCAAGGTGGGTGAAGTTAATGGCTAGTTCAGTTGAACTTGTGAATTACAACATGAACTGGAATTGANTAGTGCCCTGAACTGGAATTGAACGTGTATTTTGAGGTCAGTCCCAGCCTAATTTGAACAATTTCTATTGAGACAACAAATATTTGCTTAAAGGTTATTATGTAGAATTTGTAGATATAGGTAGGTTGATACATAGATTCCTGCTCAAGGTAAAGAGTATTTGCTTAAAAAATTAGTACAAAAATTATATTACAATTTCTGGGTTGTGGCGAGACCTATCTTTGTATCATCTGTTTTAAGGACTAATTCCTTCCCTAATGATGTGTTCTGAGGAATGATGTGCGGTTCTGATTTTAATCTTTACTATTTACAAATTTCCCCAATCTTTCTATTTTTTATCTTTATTTAAAAAGCATTATCGTTGGCCTAGTATTAATGTTTGCAAATGAGAATGAGTTACTTAGTTTCTGTCATGCTTTTATGTGCTTCTATGTTTCAAGAGTTATTTGCTTTGCAATTGCTGAAATTATGTTTATAACCAATACTTTGTAGACTGAAACATCCTGAAATGTTGTCTTCACCAAAGATAGAGAACATGCTACTTAGATAGTGAAACAATCATAATCTACTCTTGATTATACTTCAGGTTCAAAGCTCAGTGGGATGTAAGTCTGTAACTGATCTCCTTCAACTGCATTTCTCTGAAACCCAACACCCCTTCTAAAATGAAGTACAAATCTAACATTACTATGAGACAACATACATATCTTCTCTATGGGAGATGAATTAAACAAACTTTGAATCACACTTCTGACACTTCTTTCCAAGATGGAACCACATCTAATTCTCCTTGCAATAGTCGAAGTCCCCATTCTTATAATACTAGTTAAACGTTTTACTTAGATAAGCAGCCATCTCAATAGTGGAATATCTATGAAGCATGATTTAAATTTTGCTTCGTCTTCCTACGATAAGAAAGGTGAGTCTTAATATGGAAATGCAAGATTAATGTGCAGTAGAGTAATGTACTCTAGTTTTGCAGTTAAGGGAGATTGGTTACAGATGTAAATCCAACTTAGTTCCAAAAGAAATCTCAAAAACAGATAAGGAGAAGCCAGAAATCTCAAAAACAAATACCTGAGTAGTAGTTTTTCTATCTTTGGCAAAGGTATTTTGTATTTTTTATTCATATTGTTGGTGTGATATCCTGAAGTTCACAAGTTCTAGAAATATATTTTCAGGGATCTCTCTCTACCAAGCCAAAATTTTGTATTTACAAAAATGTTTTCATGATACCTTGTAATAACATGATAGCATAGTCATTACTTCCTCTTACTGATATTTAGTGTTGAGTTTAGGGTATGTATGTAATAATTCCTGTATGTAATAAGCTATTTCTTAATTTATTTTTTTTCATTTGAGATTAATCACTTCATTCAATTTCTCAAGAGTTAAGTACATACCGCAGAATATGTTCAGGTTCATAAATATAATTTTGATGTAAAAGTGAACACAACCTTTCAAATAATGTTTTAGCATTTTCCCCTGGGTAGCCAACTCAGGGGGTCATCCTATATGTTCGCTTTGAGGGGAATGGAAGGGGTCTCATTGAGAATTACATTGATGTACGCTAAATCATAGGGAGGAGGGATGAACACAAAGATTTGTAAGTTCATGGAGCTTCATATTATTATATAGACACTCAGGATCACAAAAATAACAATAATCAAATATAATTTAGTGACATACAAAGAAGACGGTGTGAATTGCTTGCCATTAGTTCAAGCCTAGAAAATGAGGACATGGTAGAAACCTGATTACCTGCATTTAGAGATATCGAAAAAGAGCAATCAGCTCTTACAGTCTAGATCAACATTTATAGTAATTAAAAAATAAAATAAAACGTAATCTACATTATGTTTTAATATCATATGAAGTTAATTTTTATTTCTGTTGCTTTGTTTAATCTGCTACTACTTTCATTTTAAGTATTATATAAGAGAAATTGTTCTACTTTCTTCCAAAGTCATATATTTAAAACTTAACAAATAGGAAAATAACAAAGGAGTCAGAAGAATCATGATTTAAGTGCAAGAAAGAAAGTTGTAAAATTAATAAGATAATAAGTGTAAAATTACCGTTGAAATTTTTGCAAATAACAGATTGCCATATGCGAAAGCCAAAGGAAGGTTCTTTGTGCAAAGAAAATTGCTCATTTTTCTGTCTTTAGATAGGATTAACTCCAATATATTAAAGTTAAACAAACGACTCATCTTTTTTTTAGATATCTCCATTGTCTCTACATCAAAGTTAACATTTTTTACTGTCATGTTTATTTAAAATGACTTTTAAGGAAAATTATAATTATGGCCTTGGTGTGCCTCACATAAAACATTCAATAGGTTGAAAGAATAAATTTTAATATACTTCAATTTCTTACTCTTAGCTAAATACGAATATGTAGTTAATCAAGCAAAATTGTATTGCTAATGTTGAAGGGAATTCAAAGAAGGAAAATTATTGAAAGAAAATATTACAGTTTTGTCTTACATACTTAGGTTTTTAAGAAATTATATAAATTAAAAACATTTAATGTTTTGATGTTTTTGTAAATGTTTAAATATTTTAATACAAAATGCATATAACATTGCTCTTTATTATCAAGAAAAGGTGATGCTAACCCCTAATACCCCAAAATGAAACCCTGGGTGGTACACCAGCTCCCTAATCCCGGGAAAATTAAAACCGCTACAGTCTGGTGTAAAAACTGTCATTTGGGTCCCTGTAAGACAAATGAAGCGGGTTTAAAGGATTACGCTGAATGTAGGAACCTGAAATGTTCTTACTCTATTACAGCTCAGTAAATAACGATCTGTTTAATGAAATTAAGGAAACAACACAATATATACTTGCAATAGAAGTAGTATAATGGAATACCAGTGGCACTAAATATAAATAAATATTAACTGTACTATAGTGATCTTGAGACAATCTTTGACCAAATTGTTTGTTTGTCAAAAAAAGTGTCCAAGGAAGGTATCATAGATGTTATAGCAGTCAGCGTAAAACTATGCAAGGTGTGAGTCATAGGTAAATATAATAACGTATCACCGATAAATGTTCATGTTCCAACACAAGAAAAAGAAGTATGGATTAAAAAACAACTCCTAAAAGTGAAATGTTATCATTTTATGATGAATGCACAATCAATTATTATATTTGTGAAACTTATTTCTATTTATTAATACATGGTCAATTTATAATTGTATTAATAAATAGATGCTATAAAAAACTATAAAATATGATGTTATAATAATGAGACTTCATATTGTGGTTAGAGTTTTGTAAAAATGTTGTCATCTATCTGTAGAAGACACACCATCCTAATGGGTGACTGGAATAAAATTAATTTACAAGAAATAGAAAACAAGCTATTGGCAACCAAAAAAATATTTATATTTCCAAAGTGATTTCCACAACTTATGTTGTCATCTTCAAGAGTCTTCTTTGCCCTGGAGGGCTCAGTGTGGAATGCAAGGATACTAATTTTTAAGACAAGACAATATTTCAAATATAGGAAAACCCTGCTCAACATAAACATTTCAGATGAGCAAAATACCACCATTGAATAGGAAAATATCTAGGAAACAGTAAATGCAACACCTGGAAATATGAATAGTGGGATAATGAATGCAATAGAATGATGCAATAAAAAGAATGATATTGAAAAGAATGTCTATAAAAACCAGTTGTGAGTGTACTAGGGAAAGAATAGAAGCACATAAACTCAGAGATGTGAAAAAGTGACCACAAACTAGAACAAAACAAGAAAATGTACAGTGAAATTGAGAGAGCATAAGAGGGTCAAAAACATGTCACCATGTATAAATGAAGATAGAAATGGTCTCATAATAACATAAAGATAACAAGAGTTGTGAAGTTCCCATCGTGGCCTGGGTTTTTCTCCAGTTCTCCTTCGGGTAGTGGCCAATTTTCAATGGGCAGGAATGTCATGAATACTTTTGTTATCATTTACTTCAAATTTTTATTGCACATTTGTTAAATAATTTCTTTTATAAATTTTTAATTGGCCGTGGATCGGAGTTGATGTGATGGTCCCATACATGTTTTCGGAGAGTAACTTGGTTTATTATCTCCCGTGTGATCACACGAAGTTTGCAACAGCATTTATGACTTTAAAGTTTATTTATTTATTGCTATTCTTGGATCGGAGTTGATGTGATGGTCCCATACATGTTTTCGGAGAGTAACTTGGTTTATTATCTCCTGTGTGGTCACACGAAGTTTGCAACAGCATTTATGACTTTAAAGTTTATTTATTTATTGCTATTCTTGGATCGGAGTTGATGTGATGGTCCCATACATGTTTTCGGAGAGTAACTTGGTTTATTATCTCCCGTGTGGTCACACGAAGTTTGCAACAGCATTTATGACTTTAAAGTTTATTTATTTATTGCTATTCTTGCTAAGAAAATATATAAGTAGACACCCCTGGGTGTAGTGAGAGCAAAAGGTAGACTAAAACCCAGCTGAGATGATGACTTAGTTATGTCCCAAAGAAGATGAAAATGAATCGGACAAAGTGTGTGCTGGACTAGAGAAGACCAAAACTCTTCCAGTAGAGTAATAGAACCCATAGAAGAATATAGTAAATTATATTTATCATGATTTTACCATACAACTTTACTCAATTTACTTTGTCTCAAACTGGGTAAATTGAGTGAAGTTGTGTTTTAAAAACATGATGAATGTAGTTATCATATTATAAAGCTTTTACCCAGTTAAAATTCATTACAAAATCATTTAAAGAAGTAGTAGTTTCTACTCCACCATGTAAAACTTCTAATGAAATCATGTTTTTTTTCATTGACATTTTCTCTCCCGGACATTCAGCACTGTCCCACTGGCGACCAATGGGCCATATGCGACCTGCAAAACGTTTTCTTTAAGGCCCATGAGTAATAGTAAATTTTGGATCAAAATTTTCAAACACTAGGGGGCATATCTTTGTATTACAATTCTCTGCTGTCAGAATTGATATCTAACACAGAAGGTTGGGTGAAAAAAAAAAATAGAAAATTGTGTTTGGAATAACCCCGTCACATATTACAATATGAAAACATTTTATGTTAATACTAAATATAAAAAGACTTTTCAAAAATGAAGAAGTATACTAACTAATTTTCCCAGCTT
Source organism: Laupala kohalensis (assembly GCA_002313205.1). NCBI lineage: Eukaryota > Metazoa > Arthropoda > Insecta > Orthoptera > Trigonidiidae > Laupala > Laupala kohalensis. Next base: position 10,934 of record NNCF01142790.1, read on the forward strand.
GAATTTATTGATGAGAATCAAAATATTGCTGTACAATTAAATATGACCCCTTAGTTTTATGTAGAGTAACATTTTTCCAAGCCGTATTACATGCCAGCCTGATCAGTTGCACTGATATAGAATATATTTAGTGAGTGAATAGTAGAAAAAATTCCCGAATCATCATCGCCAGGTACATATCTCAGAAGCTGAGTGCTATGAACATTAGGCTGGTAACACTGATTTTAAGATAATAAATTACTGTGAATGAAAAATACTGATTTGCATAATTGGTTATGGTTAGTTCTCCAATGTTTTGGCAGGCCAAATTTAAATTGTTTGAAAATGTCCCAGAAGTAAAAATAATTTTGAAATATTACCCTGTAATGAATCAATTCTCTTATATTGACACTTCCTTTCTATTAGCATTAAATAAATAATAAATTTATTGTCAAAAAACAGTACAAACTGCGTATGACCACGTGGAGGGAAAAAAAACTAATTTACTCTCCGGAAGCAAGCAAGGGACCATCCCATCAATTCCGATCAAGGGCCCTAAGGCAGAGGCGGATTCAAAAAATTCAGCAAAAATTCCTAGATAAGATAAAAAGTTAGCTGCGAGTTATAATACTAATAGAATGTCAATATGTTTGTAATTTTAAGCAAAAAATTACATGTAAGTTATTATCGAACTATAGATTATGTATGCTGTTTACAAAACTATGAAAAATATATTACAGATGAATAAAGAAAAGAGAAAGGTCATTTGTATAATTAAGTGTGAGGATTGTGAGATTATTTTCATTGGACAGAAAATGAGGAATATTTAAATTAGAAGGAAAAAGCACAAATTGTAATATGATACAAAATGATAAATCAGTTGAAGTGGTAAATTGTGGGTAAGAAAAACTTGAGTCAATGAATTAGTTATTGAGCTTAAAAAATGTTCATTTGGATCTGTTTGTTGGGACCATTATTCACAAATTTGTAAGTTATTCATGAACTTTCATTTGCATAAAGTTTTGTATTTTTAAATTAATTTGCTAAACATCTGGGAAATTGAATTCTTGTGGTCTGAAATACCTATATGTGAAAAGCGATTAAGAAGGAAAGAAGGTAGCATGAGGGTGAAGTGATATATTTAGACAAGCTTTGTATGTAGACTATATTGTATTCTTTAAATATTCTTTTTAAAGGAATATATAGACTATTTGCCAGGTCCATCTAAATATATAACTTCAAACATGATGGGAGACTAGATTAATGTTAATGAGAGTGAAGTGTTGTCAAGTGAAGAATTAATATATTTTTGTAACAGCTACAGGTGACTTGCTATGTTGGTTTATTGTATTCTTAAACAAAATATCGCAAATTTTGTGTATTTGAATGATATACTACTCAATAATACAAAGAGGTAGAAGAATTTGACAATATTTCATGGAAAAAATTCTATTCCAGGAGATATACATTCTGAATATGATATCTTGACAGATCACTCAGACTGCCTCATGTAATTGTGAAACAATTTGATACTGAAGTTTGGAAACATATAACACCACACTTGTGAACAAGGAAGTGAATGAATTATTGTCTTAAATGGCTTCTTGTCTCATCAATAGAAAAGCAATCATCATCAACTACATGGATAGACTTTTATTAGAAGACATAAGATTCATCAGTCAAATGCACTGTTAACCATAACTTTTATACAACAATTCATGGAAATGTCAAATTTTACATGAATTTGAATAACAAAAAATCAATTGTAATACAACCAATGATAACTATGCAGGTATTTTCCTCATTACCTGTCAAATGTTCATAATCAATATAAAGAAAATGAAATGGATCAATTGAACACAAATTATGTAGAGGCAGACGAGAATGGCAGTCCAAGATGCTAGACAAATTGAAATGAGAATAAAAAGAGGACCTACGATTTGTGGCTGACTTCAGAAAGGAGAATGAATAATTCAAATTGATGATACAAGGGTAACAAAGTGGCCAGAGATTCACAAGGACTCATCTGTTGCCCAGCAATGTGAACGCTTCCTCGTATGATGTTTATGCGTCATAGAAGGAAACATGTTATATAAATCAAGGCATTAGTAGAATCACTGTACAGACCATGATGACATTTAATTGGAAAAAGAGTTAATTAAATTATACGAAACTCCCTGCATACATATAGCACAATCGAAAGACTGTTGAAATTCCACGACCTGCCATCTGGTGGGTGAAACAAGCGTTAAATCGTGTGCGCCTCACACATGGTACGGAAAAGAGAATGTAGATGGCATTAGGACAGAACTGTCTCTTAGTTAAATATTTTTGGATTCTTTATATATTACGAATCTCCAATCCTCAGTTCTGTGGTTTTGTATGGCAGATTGTATTTTCAGGATGTTAGGGATATGTCTTCTTTACCCACTATCGGTGTTGGGAAATTGTGCAAAATTGTGGATTACAGTCACCCCATGTCAAAAATTCTTTACTCTTCCCGTAAGAGTGTACGCTGGCACATTCTCGGCATACTTACCTGGCACAGGGGTTACCGTGATCATGAAGGCGGTTCCTCCAGGGTGAGGCCCTTCCATTGCACTTCGGTTGGGTTGACCCCTGCGATTATCCCTAATGTGGATAACTCGGGTGCGTAATTTTTGGTAGTGGGGACTGCGTTCGCGCTGTCCCCGATAAAAAATTACAACACGGGCTTCATATGCATTATAGTATAATCTTTAGACTGCCCATATCATTATTGTTGATGGATACTTAACTAGCGGGGTTCTGATGTGAGTTTATTCTTCGTAGTGTTAGCAATAAACATTGAAACAAATTCGGATGATTGTAGACGTACATAATATCAATATCAGTTATATGTGCGGAAATTCAAGACATTCTTTTAGTACTGAGAGGAGTTCTCGATTCCTATCAATAATATCTATTTTGAACCTAGCGTTATGGTGGGTCATTATTAGCATACTTCCAATTCTCATTAATTTCTTGTCAGGTGCGACATAATAGCGTTGTCCAACTCCGTGTCGAATTTCTTGTTGATTTTCTACCAATGTCATATTAATCATAATGTGTTTATTTTGAATTAAACCAGCATGATGTTTCATTTTGAATTTCACAGCTTAATTGAAATGGTTCCTACTCATTTGAATTGTATGCCATATCGTAATGGATCAGAAAACCTTGATAACATAGTCCGACATTGCCACAGCCATGAAATACCAGAATGCCTAACTAATGTCGTATGTAAAGATAACGACTGATACTATCAGAAAAGGGATTTATAGACGAGGACAGAAATATATTGGGTCAAATGCTAATGTATGTTCATTGTGCTGGTTATAATTTCTATCCAGTGCATAATAGTGTGGTGGAAATGCTCTAGACATGCAAATGTTAAATAAACTGTTCATCATGTAATTTTTTAATATAGAATCAAAATAAGGAAAATCGAAGTTTTATTTTCTGGTGCCCAATACGAGTCTTCAGTTCGTGTATGAAATACGATCCAAATGAGTTGGTACCAACCACCATGTAGTAGGAAATCAAGATGTAAAATTCATAACAAGTTCTCTAGTTGGTGTTCATTCGTAATTTAAAATCGGCAACAACTACGATACATATTTCCGGATATATTCCTGATGTAATGAAGGATTTACGCGGAGGAAATTAACATCGTAATCACGCTAGTCAGGCCCGTACCAGTGAAATTAATACCCAGTAAACTACATCAACGGTAATGGTATGAGCAGTCTAGAGGTTATACGATAATGCATATGAAGCCTGTGTTGAAATTTTTTATCGGGGACAGCGCGAACGCAGTCCCCACTACCAAAAATAACGCACCCGAGTTATCCACATTAGGGATAATCGCAGGGGTCAACCCAACCGAAGTGCAATGGAAGGGCCTCACCCTGGAGGAACCGCCTTCATGATCACGGTAACCCCTGTGCCAGGTAAGTATGCCGAGAATGTGCCAGCGTACACTCTTACGGGAAGAGTAAAGAATTTTTGACATGGGGTGACTGTAATCCACAATTTTGCACAATTTCCCAACACCGATAGTGGGTAAAGAAGACATATCCCTAACATCCTGAAAATACAATCTGCCATACAAAACCACAGAACTGAGGATTGGAGATTCATAATATATAAAGAATCCAAAAATATTTAACTAAGAGACAGTTCTGTCCTAATGCCATCTACATTCTCTTTTCCGTACCATGTGTGAGGCGCACACGAGTTAACGCTTGTTTCACCCACCAGATGGCAGGGTGAGGCCCTTCCATTGCACTTCGGTTGGGTTGACCCCTGCGATTATCCCTAATGTGGATAACTCGGGTGCGTAATTTTTGGTAGTGGGGACTGCGTTCGCGCTGTCCCCGATAAAAAATTTCAACACAGGCTTCATATGCATTATCGTATAACCTCTAGACTGCTCATACCATTACCGTTGATGTAGTTTACTGGGTATTAATTTCACTGGTACGGGCCTGACTAGCGTGATTACGATGTTAATTTCCTCCGCGTAAATCCTTCATTACATCAGGAATATATCCGGAAATATGTATCGTAGTTGTTGCCGATTTTAAATTACGAATGAACACCAACTAGAGAACTTGTTATGAATTTTACATCTTGATTTCCTACTACATGGTGGTTGGTACCAACTCATTTGGATCGTATTTCATACACGAACTGAAGACTCGTATTGGGCACCAGAAAATAAAACTTCGATTTTCCTTATTTTGATTCTATATTAAAAAATTACATGATGAACAGTTTATTTAACATTTGCATGTCTAGAGCATTTCCACCACACTATTATGCACTGGATAGAAATTATAACCAGCACAATGAACATACATTAGCATTTGACCCAATATATTTCTGTCCTCGTCTATAAATCCCTTTTCTGATAGTATCAGTCGTTATCTTTACATACGACATTAGTTAGGCATTCTGGTATTTCATGGCTGTGGCAATGTCGGACTATGTTATCAAGGTTTTCTGATCCATTACGATATGGCATACAATTCAAATGAGTAGGAACCATTTCAATTAAGCTGTGAAATTCAAAATGAAACATCATGCTGGTTTAATTCAAAATAAACACATTATGATTAATATGACATTGGTAGAAAATCAACAAGAAATTCGACACGGAGTTGGACAACGCTATTATGTCGCACCTGACAAGAAATTAATGAGAATTGGAAGTATGCTAATAATGACCCACCATAACGCTAGGTTCAAAATAGATATTATTGATAGGAATCGAGAACTCCTCTCAGTACTAAAAGAATGTCTTGAATTTCCGCACATATAACTGATATTGATATTATGTACGTCTACAATCATCCGAATTTGTTTCAATGTTTATTGCTAACACTACGAAGAATAAACTCACATCAGAACCCCGCTAGTTAAGTATCCATCAACAATAATGATATGGGCAGTCTAAAGATTATACTATAATGCATATGAAGCCCGTGTTGTAATTTTTTATCGGGGACAGCGCGAACGCAGTCCCCACTACCAAAAATTACGCACCCGAGTTATCCACATTAGGGATAATCGCAGGGGTCAACCCAACCGAAGTGCAATGGAAGGGCCTCACCCTGGAGGAACCGCCTTCATGATCACGGTAACCCCTGTGCCAGGTAAGTATGCCGAGAATGTGCCAGCGTACACTCTTACGGGAAGAGTAAAGAATTTTTGACATGGGGTGACTGTAATCCACAATTTTGCACAATTTCCCAACACCGATAGTGGGTAAAGAAGACATATCCCTAACATCCTGAAAATACAATCTGCCATACAAAACCACAGAACTGAGGATTGGAGATTCATAATATATAAAGAATCCAAAAATATTTAACTAAGAGACAGTTCTGTCCTAATGCCATCTACATTCTCTTTTCCGTACCATGTGTGAGACACACATCCGACTTAGTTCTCCTTCTTCCCGCCAGATGGGAGGGTGATCGGAAAAGGATATTGATCTTGGGATGAAAACCACAACAGCTTTAAATTTGCCCTAAAAGTTTAACAATGACATTATTTGACATCAAAAAGCAATGAAAGGTTGATCAGAAAATGCGCACCGTTTCAATTAGTGACCCGTATCTTGTATTGGAATGAATATTTTCTGAGAACGTATTCTCGTTTCTAGTCGTTTATACGAATAGTGGTATTTATGTTTTTGAACAAAAGTGTTTCTTGTCGTACGGGTACATATGTTTAAGGTAGTGTAAAAATAACAAAATTACAAAACTGAATAGAGTGGTTTTATAGATAAGGGCTTCTCACTGTATTCCATGGAAGAAACTGAAGAAAGTTACTAGTTACACACCACTGAAATTGCTATGGTTAACATTACCCAGTCATTAGATACCACAAAATCGCGGTATTCGAACCTCATAAAATGGAGAGAAAAAACCGGAGAATTATGCCTAACGCGCTCGCCATCTACCTCTCGGGACGCCGGTTCAAACCCGGTCCGACCCAAGTAGAATCCGAGGTGGTGGACGGAGCGGTGTTCGCGACAGAAATTCTGGGGGTTCTCCCGTTTCCCCTGTATCTTTTCATCAAAACATTCACTCATCATCATCTCACCGCCATTCATTCATTCATCACCCGCCTCGGAGAGGTGCGACAGGAAGGGCATCATGCACCCTAGTATTCCCTAGCCAAATCAGAACCCCCTCCCTATATCTACCACATCCATCTAGCGGACCCTGCACTTTGCGGGACAAACGCTCAGGAAGAAGAAGAATTAGGTTTCAATGAAATGGGCAAAAATGATTGAATGTTTAGAAAATCTTGATTTTGTTTAGCCAGTCTCGTATCGCAGAATGTTTCTTCATTAACTACTTTAAAAGTTGAACGAAGTTTATAGAAAAATAAATAGTAAATGTTTAGAAAAGTTCCAAGAACTGAAAGTTTAGAATGCGGGGAAGAAAACCGCTTTGTTAACAAAGGACGAATAATTAATTCACTACATGAAAGAATTGAATGAAGAATAATAATTAGAGATTGTGCAGTGCTGCAAAAAGATTACAGTATTTGTATTACATGGACTCGTAATTCTCAATCAGTACTTTGACTCAAACCTCTTATGTCACGGATGCTATGTCTAGAAAAGATAGTAGCTTAATTATATTTACAAGTTTCCTGTATGAAAAAAAAAATAATTTGCACAATAATCATAGCAATCCTCTTGAAATTAAAAGATAATGGTGAAAACTGACTTAGGAGAAAGCAAAAAAATAACATCTGCAGAAATTAAATGCTAACATAACTATGGACGCAATGAGTCCTTGAAACAGACATTTCACTTCAACAAGCACCCCCAGGTGGTTGCTACAACTTAATGGAGACACTCTTCTATAATCTTTCTTACATGGTTTCCCTTGACCTCTTGACATTTTCGTCCCCCACAGTATTAGAGTATTCGACGCTAAAGGGAGTCACTTCTATTTTCTTACCTGTGTCTACTCTACAGGGAAATCAACCCACCCAAATTCCGCGATTAGAAGCGTTAGGGACCTGACCTGTCCGACACAGTGACGTAGGAAAACGCATGATACAACGATAAAGAACCAAGAAGAGTACAGAAGCAAAGAAGACAATTCCACTTACACCTCAACATTTACATATGCAGTTCAGGACATCAGGGTACACAGAGTACCGAACAAGTTGAAGATGACGAATGTTAACATTAAGCTACGGGTGACGGAGAAAAAACTACCAAGAGAATTTGGAAGAATGTGAACTGGTAGGAAAATGGAATATTTTAAAGAAAGCAATCATAACTATTGCTAAAGAAGTATACGGCCTGTAAACAGTTAATACAATATTTAAAACGACCAAGTAATGAAACTAAAGGTTGGAAGAATACGTCAATATGAAGAAGAAGGCATATTCTAAATATATCCTGTCCAATATACAATCTGTCTCTTATACNGCGTATTCGACGCTAAAGGGAGTCACTTCTATTTTCTTACCTGTGTCTACTCTACAGGGAAATCAACCTACCCAAATTCCGCGATTAGAAGCGTTAGGGACCTGACCTGTCCGACACAGTGACGTAGGAAAACGCATGATACAACGATAAAGAACCAAGAAGAGTACAGAAGCAAAGAAGACAATTCCACTTACACCTCAACATTTACATATGCAGTTCAGGACATCAGGGTACACAGAGTACCGAACAAGTTGAAGATGACGAATGTTAACATTAAGCTACGGGTGACGGAGAAAAAACTACCAAGAGAATTTGGAAGAATGTGAACTGGTAGGAAAATGGAATATTTTAAAGAAAGCAATCATAACTATTGCTAAAGAAGTATACGGCCTGTAAACAGTTAATACAATATTTAAAACGACCAAGTAATGAAACTAAAGGTTGGAAGAATACGTCAATATGAAGAAGAAGGCATATTCTAAATATATCCTGTCCAATATACAATATTGAGAACAACATGGGGAACATAGAAACTATGCGAAAGCAGTCAAACGATCCAAAAGGAAACGTGGGAAGACTTGGGAGACAAATAAGAAAAGGACGGAAATACGAACAAGAGCTTGATCTGGCGAACCAAAAATGGTTTAAGAAGGAAATACGAGACACCGGTCAGGAATATATTAAATGAAGAAGGTAATGGAATCATAACCCGACAAGGACGGTTCTAGAGTAAGTTTTCGGAGGGGATTATACCCGGAATGTGCAGGTTTTTGTAAAGTTTGGATAAAGAGTTTCACCCGTTTTCAGCTATAGCCACGTCATTTTAGTTTGGCCGAGATATGAAAGCACAGCCGTAGAATGAAATAACTTTATCTTTACCAACTTTTCATAATAATATCGTAATAAGAGCCTCCTTATCAAAACAAAAAATATGTTCCTGGAAATATGTACCATATTTGTCCAAATATGAAAAAATTGTACGTAGTTTAATAAATAATGTTAGAAGGTGGTTTACGGGCCAGGGATAACATACAATCTATAATCTTGATGGAGTTAGTGTTCTTATTATACACAATATTTTATTTAGTAGAATACTATATCTTACATTATAGTTCTTGTGAAATACATTTTGGTACATGGAAAATAGTTGTATTGCAATGGACAACACAGTTGCAGCAGCGTCATTGCCAAGCGTCTACGGGTGTATCTGGTGCGGAAACGAAGGAATAATAGTTCAGCGAATAAACGAAACGAGTGATGTGAAGCTAAAAATTGTGTTGTAATTCTCAATGAAATTCTCATAATATTTTTTAAAAATCAAATTGAAGCTGCAAATATTCGAATGATGTTATTAGATGGTTTTGGAAAATATGATGGCTTGCCCACTGACTGCTTAGGTACCTTAAAAATTCTCGGAACTAGCTGTCGCCTNTGAAGGGAGTGCGATAGAGGCACGAACGAAGATGCCAAGAAGAGGAACATTCGTGGAGTCAAATGAAAGACCTGAGGACGGGAGTGAGAGACACGGAACAAAGTAGGAAGGCATGCAAGAAGAGTTCTTCGGAGTGGAGGAGGCTTTCATAAGATGCAATATCGGAAAGACAGCTGGATCAGATGTTACCCGAGATATGATTCACCAAGTCAACCCGGGTTCAATTCCCGGTGGGACCAGATAACATTTGTATCTTTTCACATTATTGTCTCAGTTCATACAGCTGTGACTACTGAAAAGCGACCCTCCTTCCTCTATCCACCTCCTGCTAGTATCAATAACTCTAACAATTACTAACCACTTCTACTGGCCCCTCCACGTGGGCCAAGTTAAACCCAGTTAAGTGACCCACCTACTAACAATAGCCTACCACTCAACTCCTACTTGCCGCTCAATAACTTAATAATTTTCTTTATAAAGAAGTTGAGAGGGCAAGTGAGAACTGTGAACTATTGAATCATCAGTGTTGCAGTAAAACAGTGATAAGTTAAAGTAAATCAAACGAAGTTGCAAGATAATGAAAGGCGAGTGGATAGAACATTAAATTCGAAGTCATTTTATATAAAGGAACAGTTAATATTTACTAACATATAGTCAACGAAAAGTGAAGAAAGGAGTGTATTGGGCTGAGTGAACATGAGTGTTTCTCCTATTTGAATCTTTAAGGAGGTAAGACTTCGCATTTCATGTTCTGCTATTCTCTGGGTCAAAAAACTGCTCGACGACCATAAAGAAGACGACACAGGTTTGGCCAAAAATTGCTATTCATAGCAATAACAATCTATGAGCTCCAGCGTGCCAATTTATTAAATATTCGATCAAATCTAAAGAAAAGGTTGGTAATTATACAAGGATTAATAAGAATAGTTACCAACAAAGAATGTAAAACATATCAGCTTAATGTTGTATTTTTTAAGGTTTTTTATTCCAATTACAACTATATGTTCATACTTAACCAGTCTACTTTCAGCTCTCACAATATTCATTTGTAGCAGGTAATTTATTATTCACTTTGTATTAAATTTGTTGTTTATTTTAAAACAATTTTCTTTATATTGTGCATACGCTGTTGATACGGCACTGATTACCAGTATTGAAGATGGAATGCAAGTGGCATTACTAGTACAGAGAAAAATCGTGACAAAAATCGATCGCGTGGTTTTGACTGGAATACCCGAAAAACTTCGAATTTTTTATATCACGTCCGTCCGTCAATCAGTGCGCACCGATTCTGGCCAAGCGAATGAGTCGAATGAAATTGACATCTTTTGTATTTCGCGTAGCACATGTTTGTTGTTGATGCTCGTGCTCTGAAATATTTTTATCTTTGATCATCATACGAAGTACTCTTCAATAAAATATATTTTGAAAATTTTCTCAAAAAGTGCTCCAATTTTTTAAAATAGAAGAACGAAAACTCCAGGTACGAAATTGTATCATCGTGTATCTGAAATAAAATTACATTTACGTGACACATATTACGCTATTGCAAAACGTTTTGAATTAATATTGAAGAAAATTTTATTTTTAAATTTCCAGTTATAATAAGTATTAAGGTGTTTCAGACCCGAGAAAAGTTAGTTTTCTATACGAGTGAAGAATGTATTAATTGCTTATGTCGAATAAGTGTTTTCGAAAATTAACGAGATGTGTTTTCATTAAAATGTATGTTGTTAGAAGTCTTTCAAATGTATGAGTTTATTGACATCTTAGAATTTGGTGACACGGAAATTCTTTAACAATAAGAGTCAAGTTTTATTTGTAAACTATTTTACGTAACACTAATGCGAGTGCTTCATAAAACTTTCATGCAATACATAATCTTTTCTAGGTGCTCTATTTAATAGGATATGATTGTGAAATTGTAGAAATATTTTTTTCTTTATAAAATTAGTTTTGGATAATACGAGGCTTCTAAAAGCACGCTTGTCTTTGGCAAGCGCAATCACTGTCTAGTTTTAATTCTACTACAGAATTTTATAAAAATTCAAATTGTCCCGTAACAGATCCCGAAGTTGCCCAAGGGGTACACGGAGGGTAGAGTTCGCGATTACTAGGCTTGGGCACTAGGAGGAAAGATGTGGCCAGCATCTCGCTCCGGCCAGTTTGACCACAGGATACACCACCTGGTACTCATTTTACAACGGGCTGACTGGGCCTGGGAGTTCGTTTGGATGTTGGGGTGTGAAGAAAAATCCCTATCCATCGGTGATTTCTCAGCGCTCTACCCACTGAACCACGCCGATTCCTCTTTAAATATTATATTCTTAAAATCTAATGAAACTTATGAGTGGGGGAACGTTTCATAATTATAATGTCTTCTTTTATTATCTCATTTTACTAAAATTTGTTCGTGTGAGTGCGTGTGTTCGTAATAGATGAAAGTGCAGGAGTACGCTTTTCACTTCTGGCTTTCGGAGACAATTTAATGAGCTGCATAGTCGTATGGAGAACTTGACTCACCTCGATAGTGGAAATAAGTCTTTGAGTCGATCCAACGAATGCATAGAAGGAGAGGTGAAACGATACTTGACAATTATCCGTGCTGAAAGCAAAAGAAACGAACATATATCAACATTTAAATACACTAAAATGTTTTCTTTTTATGATTAACTTAACTCAATGCTATGTTTAGTGGGAAATGTAAAATAAAAACTGGACATCGGATTTTTGGGAAATATAAAGCACCGTGATTAAGTACAATGTCATGTGATTAAGTACAATGTCATGTGCGTCATGAAAATGGCGCTATAGTTTCATTAAACAACTGTTCTTGAATTGAAGTGACTGACTGGTAATCTATCTGTCTGACAGTGATGAAAGTCATTCTATTGTATGATCGAAACGTAAAACAAATTTTGTTTGCGTTGTAGGTTGTATGAATCTCACTTACGACCCTTATGACTTCGCTGTGGTAGCACGACTCTTCTTTGGCGAAGCCATGTTATTTGAACGCAGTTTCTCAGGTAAGTGCATTTTTTCAAAACATTTATTAACATTTGCAAAGAAAATACAAGTGAGATTATAAAGTGGTTTCTGATACTTTAATTTTTGTGATTTTTTCCTTCGATATTTTACGTTGACTGCAACCGAGTGGGAAATTGTTTGGAATAGTCGAACTCAAGATATTCGAATGGAACTTATTTTTAGTGGTGTTAATTTCGCCATATAAATTATATAGCTTTTTCCGTCGGGTTTGATGGAAACCGAAAACCTATTAGATTCTTTTGAACGGGAATTTTAACTGCAGACCAGAATATGAAACCGGAAGTACTCTATTTCAATAAAGCAATTAATAACGAACCTCCGAAGTATAAGGTTCACATAATATTGGTAACGCCCATTTATTAACATTAATTTTTTTATTAAAAGAAACATCGAGAGCTTCAATAATATTAATGTAATTCAATTTTACAATTGTAATTAATGTAATTATACATTCTTGTACACGAATGATGTAGATAGATTTTGTGGGTCAGGACTCAAATTTTGTCTTCATTTAAAATTGTTTCGTAAATCAAAATTATTGTGCTTTTCAGGTAAAGCAATTTCCAGTTTACTCCGTTTTCGGCGTCTCAATTATTGTCGGATTGGATTATTTGCTATGGCATTTGTGATTATCACATTACAATGTGCATCCTATCGTTCGAAATCTGGGATTCTCTTCAATAACATCCGCTCCCACGAAAAAATTTTGATGCGCGTAACAGCACTTTCAACTCTAGATAGACAGACCATAGTTCAGTCGTATCATTGACAGCATTCATCTTCAGAACGCGCTTATTTCTTCTTTGAACTCGTTCTTGTACTCGTCGGATTACCAGCAGTTGCGAACCCCACAATTGCCACCGTAAATCGAGAATACTCTGTATTATGTAGCGAATAAGATTTCTTTGGACGGAATCTGTTAGAATTGGAATGCAGAGTTTTATGTGAACTGATTTGAAAGTAAAAGTATGCTATTGAAATATTATTAAGGATGTCATGTTGGTTTATTGGTTTGTGTCTTCTTGCGCCCTTAGGGGCAACACCTCTATCCAATGGTTCCTAAACTTTTGAGAAAACGTCATTTTATATTTAAATTCATGGCGCACCGCAAGTCGTCGAGACACGGCGCTCCTGCCAATGTGTCCTACACTTCAAGACCCACGAAGATTAGCTCTGGATCCAAAAGAGGAAGAGGGATTTATTCATATCTATTCAATGTGGCCAAAGAAATACTACAATTTCTATAGATGTTGGGGAAATCCTACGCCTGTGAAGTTTAACAAACCCATGGACACCAACAATTATGTTTCGTTCATTGTAAAGGAAAATTATGGCGCATTGAGATGATGCTATTTCGGACTTCGTACTCACGAGAACCGATGGGAGAGACATTTTTTTAAAATTAAATTTAGCGCTTGTACTTCCGATCATTGTTTGAATTCAAGGAAATTTAGAGGAGGGATGAAGAAAACGTTTGAGCTTGCATTATCGCAATTCATGACAGTACTTAATAAAATTTTCAAGCTAGTGTCATTACATTTAGGAGAGTATATAAAAGAACTTCGTAGTTTTTGTAACTTTGTATTTGATATTAATATACTATATAAACTATATTTATTGACTATGAAGTTATCTACGTTTTAAGTTCTTTTCTTATAATAAATTTTTCTAGAGTTCTTTATAATAAGGATGCTCGTTGAAATTATAGTCCATGAAACATTGTTGGCACATTAGTTAAAATAAATGCTGAATTTTGACAATTATTATTGACAACCACGTGATGCAGTAGCGTTCCTAGGCGGGGGCGGTCCACCCTGGGTCTCAACATGCGAGGTCCCGGGCCTCCGAATTGATCAGTAAAAATCATATAAACGTATTCATTTGAACACAAATGTACTCGAAATTTTTTTTATAATAGTAAAATAAAGAATTATTGAGATAAAAGTAAATCTCAAGTTTCCATTTCAATTTTTTTAAATACATTGGTGCAATCGATATGCATGTGTTAAGCTAGAAACGTTTGTGTGTGACTTCAAGTTGAGGTGCCTCCAAAAGATTTCCGCCCTGGGCCTCATTAGATAAAGGTACGCTACTGACCAGATTTGGAATTATTCTTTCCCTGGGAGTAAACATACGATATAGAAGTGTGAAAGAAATGTCAGAAGGTGGGTATTTCCCTGGTTTACTCCCCCCTCCCCTTTAATTCTAACCCTGTTACCGATTGATAAGGCCGTGTCCTGCGTGGGCGACAAACGCGAGCGACAAGATTCAAACACGCTTGTAGTTACGAGACTGTCCTACGTGAGCGACACTAGCGCTACAAGCGCGACATTCGACGACGCTTGAACTTCAAACATTCTTGAGTTTTGTCGCGCGTCTTTCGCTATATTTCACACAAGGAGACTATTCAAGGAGTGTATAGTCTCCTTGATTTCACACAATCTACTTGATCGTACTAGAGATTATCGTTTGTAAACAATAAAATGTAGTTGTATTGAGTAGGTCTTGACATTTCGTCGTGATCTCGCCTGAGGCTAGTGTTTTGTAGGTTGGCTCATGTAGTATCGAAGTGATTACGGTTTTGTGCAAGTTCAAAACACACCAAACCCAATTTTTTGGTGTTGCAAATTAGTTCTTTTAGTAATGTAATTGTTAATGCCCTTTTCAAGGAAATAAAAAGTACAAATCAACACTGGTATGTCCAAAAAAAATTTGGGCGCAGAAACAATAGCGAGTACAAGTGTTAAAATTCAATGTAATTAAGATGTTATTTTCTGATAAATTTATTTCTGTTTTCATGACATCTTTGCCTTAGAACCACGCATTTCGCTATAAATCCGTCTTGTCACATTTATTCACATATTGTTTGCGGTGTGCTTAAAGAGCCGTCCAATCGCGCGCGCGCCCACGCAGAACACTCAATCCTGGCGACGCGACGCTACACTTCTGTCGCTTGAAGTTGTCGCTCGCGTAGGACACGGCTTAAGTTTGAATACGGCTGTACAGGTAAGAATCCTCCGCCGCTGTGCATGCCCATCCCGCTGCCTCCCGTGTTCCCCAACATGGACTTCTGCGCTCGCTTCTACGACATCTACACTCCCGGTCGCAACCTGCACCTGTGCATGGATTGGGAAGCGCGACTTCAACGCGCTCCCGTCGTCCGCCTGCGCTTCGATTGCGTGCGCGTGGGATTGGACGGGTTGGTGTTGCTCAAGCCAGAGGATGGGGACGGCTTCACGAGTACGTCGTCCGCGCCTGCAGACGCTTTCGCGACAACTACAGCAGCGGCAATCATAACACAGGTGGGTGTTTAAGAAGGCTTTGTGGTCTCTTCTTATTAGTGACGGATTCGAGCTCAATTGCACCCCACCCCCCGAAAAGTAATAAAATATATTTTTTTAAATATGTATATTTATGTCTGTACAGTGTGTCCCAGAACTCCATGTAAACAATTTCAGGGGTGAGACAGCACATTAATTGGAACATAAATTATCAAGGTACTCATGTCTAGAAATGTCAGCCAAAGGAGATATAATGTCACAGAGTAAGAATACAAGACAAAAATGTGTGCCAAGTGCTTTGTTAAGGAAATTCATTAAGTACTATGAGTGTTCAAAGTTCATCAGCAACAAATTGCAACAGATGTTCAAATTACCGTCCATTAGCAGCGATGCAGCATGCACTTTGTGGGGATTAACGATATACCAGGCACTACTTACTCGCCAATCCATGCAATGTCAGTGCAAGGCCCACATTGCTGTTAATGGACAGAACTTAAAAATCTTTTGTTATTTGTTGTTGTCAAACTTTGAACATCAATATTACTTCCTCAATTTTCCTTATAAAGCGCATTTCACACCTTTCTGACTTGTGTTCTTATTGTCTTCATGTCATTATATCTCCTTTGGGAGACTTCATCGACATGAGTTCCTTAATGATTTTTTGTTCCTAATAATGTGCTCTATCACCCCTCCAATTTATTTACAAGGAGTTCTGGGACATCCTAGAAATATAGTATTCCGTGTGCCAACAAATGGAGAAGGTATGTGATAATTGCTGGCAAATGAATACAGTGACGAGTCGGGAATGGAACCCGAATCTTCTGCTTTGATCGTAGGGGTGTCGACTGCTACACCATCCATTTACCTCCCACAACTGTACACCATTTCCTTCCAGCAACAAACATCCCAGCAAACAATGCAGGAGATCGTGTGTTCGGTTCCAGGTTCGATGTCATTTTCATAGGGCTGCTGTTACTGTACTTGTTCACTTTGTCTACATGTAGATCAAGAGTTATCAATGAGGCTAAATTAAGCAGACAGCTTTTAAAAATGTACTTCACATAACAGAAGAAATCAATGAAAATCATATTAAAAACTTTATAACGATGCTGATATTTTATCACCATCACAAATGTAAAATTTAAAAACACATCTGAGCTAAGACTTCAGTCAGAAGAAATGAATTTTTGGAACTGTCTGTTTAAATTTGTCATATTGATTTCTAGTGATTTACACAAAGACAAGATGAACAACATATTTTGTTATGTTTGATACATTGGCCAATTACTTGCATTAGGTAGTATGTATAATGCTCTTACAGAATTAAAAATTGTCCCAAAATTGTTTCACTTTGTCCCAAGTTTTCCCAGCACCCTCAGAGATCTGAGACACCCCACAAACAAAACATAAAAATAAATATAAGACCCGTGTGTTGCCATTGCCTTCCATTAAAGACTTGACATACTTCAGTCATGTGGAGAGTTGAAGAATGTCATTTATGTTCAATCTAAGAGATCAAAAAAGATTTTGAGTCCTCTGCACTATGATTTTCCTTCCAAGAGACTGGAAAGTAGGCGACTGAGATGAATGAATTGTACAACTCATTTTTACTGTTATAGTTATCTATAGTGAAGTAACCTTGATTTCAATGTTGAAACTGTTTATCTTCGGGTATTGACCAGAAGCATGAAAATTCAAAGAATGTTCTTTAACATGTGATAGTTGAAACATGTCAAACCAAGAAGCTCAAGATGAAGAGGTGTAATGCTCTCTGTTCACTTTGCAAATAATAAGAAATATTGTTTACATTCTGTAATATATATTTAAAATATTTTCAATCTATCTTTTAAATTTACTTGCCTAGCAATGGAAGCCCCCATTCTACCTTAAGCTATATTAAGTGCAAACTATTTAATTAATGCCTTGTTTGAAGAGCAAACTTTCTCTTTTGTAGGACCCTGATTCTGTGTACGATCCTGTGGCTCCTGGTCGAGGGACGGATGCTACAATGACCACGACTACCGAGGACAGCAATGAGGACGAGAATAGAAGCACCACTACTGAGTCCTCACCTACCACTATTATCTCCACCATGGAATCTTCACTTACCACAACTATCCCCACCACAGAGTCTTCACCTACCAATATTATCACCATCATGTCCCCCACTTAAACTCATTCCTGTACCAGAAGCTACTATACCACAATGCAAAATTTCAGTTGTTATTAAAAATTGATATGCAACCAAAATGAACATTTTGTGTTGTTTTTTTCCACCCACATCCTTTACTTTTCAATTGAATACTACTAATAAATATTAATAAATAGATAGTACTAATGTAGGTAGAATTAAATGCCTAAAATATCAGAAATCGACATAAATAAACAAAGTAAAATATACTTATTGTGATTACAGCTTGGAAAACCTTCCTCGCCGGCCATTTAATTGAAATAATACAACTTTAATTGATGGTGTAATACACTGCGTCTTATGAAGGAAACACTTTTTTTTTTAATACCAACTTTTTAATCACGAAAGTGATGGAAGTTTACTTTTATTTATAGTAAATTTTTTGAAGTACTTTTTACATCAGACCCCAATGAAAAAGAAAATCACTTTTAACTACATGTCACTGGACATTACAAACAAGATATTTCACTTTTTCCAAGGTGTGATCATGAAACCGTTGTGTATGGCCTGGCCGCCATGTTTTTACATGCTCATGTGTATTTCTAACGAGTAAAGCGAGTTCCTGAATATTGTTTATACTATATTATTAATAATATATACCAATTAAATTGTTTTTTCATCATTATAATTCATAATGTTGTGTTATACAACAATTACAATAAATATAAAGAAAACAGTTATACTTTTCAGTGATTTGACTAACTTTGAGTCTCACCTTAAGTGGCCTGAACTAACAATCAGAACAAAGTACTCCCTAATGACAAAACAGGATTGGATGCACATATTACACCTGGGAGAGAAAATAGAAAATGCCATGAATGAGATGCTTAATGCATTTATAGCTCATATGAATGTCATAAATCCTTTAACATCAACTAAACCCTTCATTCCATAAACATTTATAGACTACTTTGTAGTGGTGACCGAGTGTGAGAAATCTTGTGATGAGATTTGCAGGAAACTGAATATTCTAACTTTAGCTTATTACAGTTCTGGAAATTACAGGAACTTGATTTTAGATACCTCCAGAATGATTTTCTCAATGAGTAGATTTATCATATTATTTGATTCCCATTCTTTACAGAAAAATTAGCCACGAAGGATACAAATTTACTGAACTATGTTAATCACTTTATTTAACAGCACAAAGATTCAGTCAGAATTTTGGTCATCCTCAGGTATTTACATAAATTGATTGTCCACGCGAGGTTGTTAAAATATAAAACTATGTAAAAATATAAAGAAAAACATAAAAATTCAAAAACAAAAATTGTCTTTTTACCATATCACATCTTGAAAGAATTGTAATAGTAAAGTTTTTAATCAGGATAAGTGCAGCAATCTTGTAGTTGGTGTTACAATACAGTAGTATAGTGGAGGAACTAAACAATTGTATTTCCATTTCTCATGGCTTCAAGACATGTAGGATAGTCATACTCTAAATTTTTATCTATACTTGAGACTCTTAAAGAGGAATTTTTGGAGCACATTTCAACTAAATGTAACAAATATTTGCTCCTTTCTAATACATTACATAGAGGCGAGCCAGTTCTAGCTATACAACCTTCTTAAAATGTTTGGAATTTCCATCACTATAAAAAAGTCTCAATGATGAGTAAATAAAATTAATTGTCAGAAAAGGAGTTGCAAACTGCATATGACCACACGCGGTATAATAAACCAAGTTACTCTAAATAAATAACTTGTGTTAAGATTCATGTCGATATGGGCTTGGTATGGGATTTAAGCCATGAGTAATGTGTTCAATAACAGGCTTATGAATTCAAATATAAAAAAATATTATAGAGATTGAGGTTACTCCTTGAAATATTGTTTTAATATTTTCCCCTATAATAGGAGAAGTACGGATACTTGTTCATCGAGCTAGAGGGGGATCACAGAAAAAGGGATAAAATGCAATTAGTTCTTCGGTAGACATCCACGGATAAATGGACAAAGGAATGTTATGACCAAATATGTCTGCAAGAACAACAATACACCTACAAGATGTAGATAAAAATTAAAACTCTTTGAAATCATCCTTAAGAAGAACTCTATAGGTAAAAATCACAAGTAGAATTCAATATTAAACTAGTAGACAAATATCTATTTTTTGTCAAACTTCCATGTATTTTGTTTGAAGTGTAATTGAATGATTTTTATTGTATGAAACATTATTGTGTCACACTAATTGATGCGTATATATAAAGTTCATATACCATTTATATTGAAAGATGAAAAAACAAACTGAAACATTTTATTTCTCATTTCTTATAACAATGATGTGAATAGTGACGCATCAAATTGTACTACGTACAAAAAATTAAAAAAAAATTGGTGCCGTTTTTGAAAATGTACTTTGATGTTCACTTTAAGTTTCCTTTGTATTTATGATAAAAAGATTCAGAGGATGTGCATATACTGCAACAAGCAGATCCTGCTCTAAATTCGAAATATGAATGAAATTGATCCATCTGTTTAGCCAGTATAGCGACGGATGGAAAGCCACATTTTCAGTAACTGGGACAACCTAAATTGACATTTCCGTCAAAATTTTGCGATCGAATTTTTTCACAATAATATTTTCTCTGAAACAAGACCAAGAGCAATACATCCATTAGGCAAAAGCAAGGTCAACACAAAGGCTCTCATAATCCTTTTCTTGCTATGCACATTTGAAGGATGTAGTAATTCCTACGATTCTGACAATCTAATTTTATGTTTTTAATAAATTTCTTTGGTTACTTCTAATTATTACTGAAGCTCTTCAGCATGCATGGGTTAAATTTCTGGTACGACCATCTTCCCTCTATCTTTTATATTGTCGAATGATATTTTTTTGCTGTATATTACAATGTTTTTTAAGAATAATGTTATCTTCATGATCGGGGAAATTCAATGTCTCAAATTAAGTGTAATTAAAGACAATTCAATTACACCCGGAAGCTTTTAAGTAAAGAGAATGCAACCGCTCAAAAAAAACAATGAAACTTTGAATACAGCTGTGAAATGAAATGATCTAATCTCAAAAATACTGACCAGAAGATACAATGTCTTTTACGGGGTATATTTATACGGGGTTTCTTAAAAAATAAAATTTCGGTTATTCATGCACGATTTCAATCGTACTCGTCACGAATTACATAAAATGTATCCATTAAAAACACAGATAGTGACAGCATCTCGTTTATCAGTGAAACATGTTCATTGACTTGGCCACGCGAGCCGTAATTACGCTACAAGTATCAAGAACGACTTGCGAATTATCTGAAGTAGAACACTATAATGCCTTAATCTGAAGCCCAGTTGTTCCAAAGGGTAAAGTCCTGGTCACTGTACTTTGAACTTCATTTGCTGCATTTTTTCCTTGGGTGGGAGGGTCAGTTCATGTCATCAACTGCGATATGTTTTGCTTTGTAGAAAATACCGGATGTTTTTAATCAGCGAGTCGTCGTAAAGTCGAAGTGGACTTGGGATATGACGACACGTTTCGTCAATATCGCATTGGTAGATGAGAACACTCCATGCATCCGTATGGAAACTTACAAGCTCATTAGCTCTACCACGTATTCTCATTAATCTAATGTAAGCACTGCGAAGATTACCCAACAAAACTCTTTCTCGACAAATGAAATATTAATATAAAAATCTTAATTTTTACCTTTCATATCTGCGTATCGCTTTTTGAATTCAAATTTTGACAGATAAAAGTATTCAAATACATCTGTACTGCCTTTTCTTTTGATGTATTTCACCTCAACTTATAGTAAATATCTCTTGTTATTCGTACATCCTTAACCAATTGCCATGTTTGAGATATTATAAAGATTATTTTCTAGACATGGGTTCGTTTAGACATTTTAACAAAGCGATCGTTCATAAATCACGTCTCAGTCTTGGGGGGAGGGGCGTTGGCGATAAATAATGGTTCATGATGAGAATATTTTAGAGGTATTTGAGAAATTAACTGTGGAACTCGTCCCCGCGGTCACTCCCAACCCTTTTCCATAGGACAAGCTCGTCCCCGCGGTCAGTGGTGGTCCGATTTCCCGTCCCTTCCTGCTACTTATCTTTTCCTCTCTTAAATAGTCATCCGGCACAAATGCAGAACTATTGTTACCGGTGGTGGCTGGCACTTTATTTATAAATGAAAGTAAATGGAATAAAAAGTGGTGGTGGCTGGTAGAAATTTCATCAGTATTAAGAGAGTCCGTTGTAATACTTAGTCCATATTCCCGCATTTGTATGTTGAGCGCTACTTTGTTATATACCCACTTTTATACACGTTATATGAATTTCAGATATTCAAATAACTTTAATTCAAATATTTACTTATATATCACTTTAAAAAATAGTTTTATAATATTACTCCGTGACGAGTTCATACATTTCTAGTTGTGACCGCATAGCTTGGTTGATTATAACATTTCAATGAACAAGAAGTAAATTACGTGTTTCAGAAAAAGCCCTCTCTCTTTTTTCCCTCGTTACCGGCAGAAAAATAACGTCTTGGTCATGGATAAGGAAAAATCTGCAGGAAAAACCCGGGGACGAGTTCGGCCGTACCCAAAATGAGGAATGCACTACTGTGTACCTGCATTTACATTTTAACAAACCGCGGGGACGTGTTATGTACAAGTTTTCTAATAAGCGTGGTTCACATTTGGTATATCATACACGTAGAAAATTTTCTCTATTTATTCAAGTGAAACGACAATGGAAACGAAAGTCTTATAGTCCCTTACGCACCATTGTCTCCGTGCGACACCTTATCCTCGTAAGTTTACAAAGGATTATTATTAGTGTTTTTCATGTTATGGTGGAAGGTTGTTTATGATGTTATTGATGGGAGGAGTCGGGTTTTTTGTCACGTTACGGAGGGGGTTTGGGAAACGAGGGAGAGGGGGGTAACACGATGGGGGTAACGCGAGACGTAATTTATGAACGACCCCTACGTACTTCATATTTAACACTTTGTTTTAAAACACAAATTAAATTGGTACTGTGAACTCTCAGATGACGATGCCCGCTGTTATTAAGTTTCTTACATTTATTTACCTTTAAAATGGTATTCTGGACAGTTGTTTCCTTTCACATAAAGTTTATTTTTAATTAATTTTCCTTAAAAACGAAATACATGATAAATTTTGTAAATGTCGTTTATTAGGTTTACGAAACAGTGGGCATAATGTTACTCATGTTAGTAGGCTCTCTCGAATCTTGCTTTGGGATGGCGGTCTCATTAATACTACTTTAACAATTAATTTCGAATTTAGAGTTATTTTAATACATTTATAAACAATACTTTCGGAATAATTTAAAGATTTGATAATAAGTATTTTGTGAATTACCATTTTTGTGTTCTATGAAATACAAATTTGTTGGTATTCTGTTGACATAACAGCTAATTTTTTTGAACTTATGTGCTGGAAAGTTGAATCCACCTCTGCATTAGGGCCCTTGATTGAAATTGATGGGATTGTTTCCGGATAGTTACTTAGTTTATTGTCCTCCACGTGGTCATTGTAACTGCTTTTTCGACAATAAATTTATAATTAGTTTATCTAACTATAAATAATATATTTATCTACGAAATCTTCGCACGGGTCCACTAGTAAAATTTTACACACGCTAACTTCCTCTGATACATAAGTATTTGTATGTCAATGAGTTCACCAGACCTAAAATTTCTGTTTTATTCTTCATTCTCATTTCTAATTCATTTATTTTATTTAAATGTAAATTATAAAATGAAAATTTGTCTTCCTTTATTATTCATGAAATTATTGTAAAAATTGTATATCGTGTTCATAATTCATGATTCACTCATTTATTATTGAAAATGTTTATAAATTTACTTCATTTAGTAATTCCGAACTATCTTCTATTTTCTCTCACCGAACGTACCACCTCGAATACTAATTTCAACAGCGTACATATATAATTATAACAGCATAGATTATAACCGGTGGTGGATGCAATGAGGGAGGCGTCACCGGAGAAGGCAATGGCTGCGATGATGGTGCAAAGGGAGGCGACGGCGGTGAAGGAGAAAACGAAATTCGTCGACCGGTTTGCAAGAGTGAGTCGTTAGTGTTGCTGCAGATGAATCGTAGAAGAATTTACAACAAAAACCTAATTTTTTCCAATTTAGTTGATATTTATGAACCAGATATTATTGGTACGGAGTCATGGCTATCGGAGGACGTGAAAAATGCAGAAATATTTCGTTCAGATTTTTCAGTTTTCAGACGGGATCGTGTGAGTCGTGGGGGTGAGTTTTTATTTGCGTTAAAACAGTTTATCGTGCTCTTTAAGCTGGATAGATGAAGTTCACGAATTAATATCTGTTGAAATTGAAGGAATTGATTCAGGTAAAACTCTATATATTACAGGAATATATAGAGCTCCATGTGATGATATGCGCGTGGAAAAATTAGAAAAATTAGTTTATGAAACAGGTCTCAATTCAAATATAACTTGAAATAGCATTATAAACGTAGGCTTCCGCGGCCGGAGTCGGTATGAACAAGTCTGTCCGGGACAAACCGCGTCTTAGTAGATACAACTACCTACGTTTCGGACATCATGCTGTCGGAAGACGGTCATGTAGCACTAAATCGAACGCTTTTGATAAATCAATATCTATTGCACCAGTTCTCCCCTCTCAAGTGACTCAGCTAAGTCCTGGCAAACGGAAATAAGTTGGCTCTCACATGAGTACCCAGATCTAAAACCGTGTTGGGCAGGATGTAGAAAATTATTTATTTCCCAAGTATTCTTCAAATAATCTGCAATAACCAACGTTTCGGCCATCATGCTGTGGCCTTCTTCAGGGCAATGTCAGAGTCGTACATACATAAATCGCTGTCGCACTCTGAAGCAGTTGGTTGTTGTATCTACTAAGACGCGGTTTGTCCCGGACAGACAAATTCATAGAAATAGCATTATCGGCGGGGACCTTAACTTATCGCATATACCGGGAGGGTGACTCAGATGCCATTAGCAATGCGCAATCATTAGTAAACAATCTTGTTTGGGATTGTGGCTACTGTCAGGTAGTGAAGCAACCGACTAGAGGAGATCTCAATATTTTCCTCGTACAACCGGAGGACGAGCTTATCTCTTGCGACACTAGACAAATAAGTGACCACCGCGCGGTTATCTTAGAAGTCCACTGGGCTAATTCTCAAATATCTAGACCACAGGAAAGAGTAATTTTATCAATATAATAAAAGAAACGTACCAGATTTCCAGTTTTTTCTACGTCAAAATTACGCGAGATGGGCTGATACGGGAAGCTCCGTGGAAGAAATTTGGATAAACTTTAAGAATATAATATTTAAGATCATTGAAAAATTTGTACTCCATAAAAAATTAAAAAACAATCCTGACCTTGATTACTATAATAGTTACATTAGACGTTTTAATGTCAAAGTATGAAAAGCGTATAAAAATCGAAAGAAAGGGACTGACTACCAAAATAATTACAAATTTCTCTTTAAACAGTTATTAATAGCAAAGAAAAATGCTCAGGAGTATTTTCTACACAAAATTTTCCAAAATAAAGACAACTGTTGGTGGCAATTTTATAAGTACCTGAAAAGACGGAAAGGGAATAAAGAAAGTACACCCGCAATTAAAAACAACGGTGTAATCTACACAGAACCTCAGGATAGGGCCAATGTTTTCCATTCATATTACTCGTCGGTTTTTGGCATTTCCTCTATTAACGATAGTTTAAATTTGACAAATAATTCCCATGTAATTACTTTTGTTCTAAATACTAGAATGCTGCGACAGCGAATTTCTAAGATAAAGAATAAAAAATCAATCGGTCACGACAAATTTCCAGGGGATTTACTTGAACTCGGTGGGGAAGCTATGATTCCGTACCTAGCCAGGCTTTTTGATATTACATTAAATAATTCTTCATTAACCACGGGACTGGGAAAAGGCTATCGTGTTACTAATTCACAAAGGAGGTGATCGCTCTTTAGTTAGCAATTATCGACCAATTAGCTTAATGTCCGTAGTATGTAAAGAGATGGAACATATTATTGCAGATTATTTGAAGAATACTTGGGAAAAAATTATTTTTCTATATCCTGCCAACACGGTTTGAGATCCGGGTACTCATGTGAGAGCCAACTTATTTCCGTTTGCCAGGACTTAGCTGAGTCACTTGACGAGAGGGGAGAACTGATGCAATAATTATTGATTTATCAAAAGCGTTCGATTTAGTGACACATGACCGTTTTCTTGCAAAAATCGCGAAGTCAGAATTGATGTCAAATGGATTTGTGAATTTTTCCCGGATCGCTCACAACAAGTTAGAATAGATGGGTGCTCCTCTAAAGAAATCGCGGTGACACCGAGAGTACCACAGGGAAGCGTCTTGGGTCCACTTCTTTTCCTTGCATATATTAATGATATATCACATCACATTAATTCGATAGTGCGTTTATTTGCAGATGACTATATTATATATCAGAATATTAAAGAAGACAGAGACCGTAATGTGTTACAGAGCGATCTAAACGGATTGTGGAAATGGGCTGAGACGATTAAAATGAAAATAAACCCTCTAAAAAGTAAATCTTTATGTTTTTCAAGATCAAGAATAAAACCTGCTCTGAACTATTCATTAAATCATCGGATTCTTCCTGAAGTTTCATGTTGTAAATACTTAGGTGTTATGATTTCTCGTGATTTAAATTGGACAGAATATGTTAAATACACAACATAGAAAGCTTGGAGAGTGCTGAACTTCGTACTTAGAAAAGGGAATTCGAAATCTATAATCTTGTCATTCTCTTAATTAGTTCGACCTGTACTGGAGTACGGAGCCGCTTGCTGGGATCCGTATAGAGAGGATCAGATCAATGAATTAGATAGGATTTTGATTAGGATAGGAAGAAAGGTCGCGAATTTTGTTACGGACAACATACGTAATATTAATTTATAGTGAGGCACACTTTCCAATCGAAAAAAGTTAGCGCGTCTTTGTGCCCTCTTTAAAGCCTACATGGGAGAGCCTGCGTGGAAATCAGTGAACGCTAGGTTACACAAACCGAATAACATTAATCGCGGCGACCACAAGCGTAAAATAAAATGTAGGAAACAGAAAACGTAAATACTTCTTTGTGAATAGAACCATTGTAGACTGGAATAACTTACCTCCAACAACACTTTCGAACTGACCAAAAAGAGTAAAATGTTTCCGCAACCGTCTTCTTGCTTCGTTGAAATAGGAACATACGTGAAGTGCAGTGTAGTGTGGTGAGGTGATTGGAGTCTAAGGGTATAGAAAATACTCAGAGTGAAATTAGTGATGTGTAGTAAAGTGTCCATGATTGCTCTTAGCAACCCGGTTTTGGTTTTATTTTTTATAGTTATTAGTTTCTTTTATTTATGTTCAAGCAATTACCTTTACACTAAGGGTATAGGAGGAGTAATGGCTTATGTGTGTATATTGAGCGTGTTTGTACGTATGAGTGTGTTTCTGTAACTGTTTGTAAACGAAAATGTGTTTGTGAATATACGCACATATGAGCCTCGTGTAGATAATTAATTTCTTAAATCTAATTTCTTTCTCGTTGTAACCATGTGTAATAATTTTCTAAGCATTTTATTCCGTTTGTGTGAGTATTTTATAGATATTGATGATTATTTTTTTAACTTCGTATTATTTTATTATGTATATATTCTTTTCTATCTGCCACCGAACATTTGATGTAAAGTGTACTATGACAGCGCTGGAAAAATGATTCTTGTGAACGAATGTTTTGATGAACGCCACACCAAGGTTGTCATCGTTTGGACATATTGCTTGTGATGAACTGAGTTGAAGTTCCAATCATATCTCTGCGAAATGAGATATTTATGAAATAAAACTTCAAATTAACTGAACCACATTACCTTTCCTCTATTTTCACTGTACCAAATACCAATATTCATGCTTTGACTCTAGTCTTGTGGCTCTTTGTCTATTTGACAGTTTTTCTCCATCGTAAACTTATAATTGAATTTAGGTAGGCCCATTACCTTGCTCTAAGGTCCTGCGGTTCTCTTGGTTGAATAGAATCTCCGTTTTTCTTCCGAAACATCTTGCCATTACGTTGGCATCGTCTACGGCCAGGTGACAATTGCGACGGACCGTGACTCGGACCCGGGACCTCCTCTATGGCCGCAGGTGTGCTGTCCACTGCATCACCCACCTCGACTCCCAGAGCGACTCCTAGCCAGGCCGTAGAAGTTGCAAACTTCCATTCCCGAATAGGTATTCGGAAGTTGTATTCAAATCGCCATTACTTTTTTCACAAAATGAAAGTACTTCCCTCTTTGCCGTTTTAACTGATTCATGTGATGTACTTTTTATTTCTGTGTCTTCTGGTCATGCAGTCAATATTGAAACAAACGAAGAAAACAACAAAAAACAAATCGTATGGGTCCAGTTTTCCCAAAGAGTGAAAAAATAGAAACAAGAGCTGTTTTAAACTTTATCTACTTTTAATGAAATATTTCATTGACATAGTTACTGCGATTAAGTTAAGACTAATATCTTTATTTTGAAAACCAATTTTCATCGAGTCAGCAATTCTTTTTACCAGGAATATCGCGTAAAAATAGGTATATAGTATTTTCATTAATAATTTAAGCATAGGTACCGGCATATATTTCAAGAGAGGCGTAAATCCCTTTCCCGAATTATTTTTATGCTAAGAAGTTGCGTTCCTAAAACTTACATATTCAGCAGAGTAATTTTACAAGATACACTTATAATTTCATTGGATGATGGTATACTCAACATATATCGTTGAACTAAAAATCTTTAAAAATATTTCTGAATTAAAATAATTTATCAACCGATACATTTTTTTAAACAAAAATTTAGACTCTGGTAGCTCATGGGCACAAGCTCTCCCGCCCTTCCCTACGAACCCTAGAGCAGCGGTCACCAACCTATGGTTCGCGGACTACTGGTGGACTAAAATAAATTGTTGGTCTTAAAATCAAGACCTTAACACATCCTGTCCTGAACAGTGCAAGGCGAAGACTTTTCACATGAGTCAGATGAAGACTTGAAGGCATTCTTGAACCTCAAGGCGTGGTAAACGTACACAGAATAAACAGGAAGTTGCNCAGAAATTATTGTATAATGTGACAAATTAAGTTATAAAAATATTAGTAAAATAAAACTATTAGCAACCGATACATTTTTTTAAACAAAAATTTAGACTCTGGTAGCTCATGGGCACAAGCTCTCCCGCCCTTCCCTACGAACCCTAGAGCAGCGGTCACCAACCTATGGTTCGCGGACTACTGGTGGACTAAAAGAAATTGTTGGTCTTAAAATCAAGACCTTAACACATCCTGTCCTGAACAGTGCAAGGCGAAGACTTTTCACATGAGTCAGATGAAGACTTGAAGGCATTCTTTGAACCTCAAGGCGTGGTAAACGTACACAGAATAAACAGGAAGTTGCCGGGAAAGTTAGTCCCCACCTCCACACTGGCTCTGACGTTCGATAAACCCCTCTCTACCGGAATCCATATCCTGCGGTTTTTATACCCTGCGAGTGCGTCAGTATGTACCGAATCCTCTGCGCTGCTTCAAGTGCCAGAGATTCGGTCAGACAGTCGACCGGTGCAAGTCACTCTGCAAATGTGTGTTATTTGCGGACAGCCGTCGCACGAGTCGTCAGCTTGCTCGTCGCCTCCGTAATGCGTGCATTGTAAGGAAAGCCATCCTTCCAATTCCAACAACTGCGCAAAATATATTATGGACAAAGACATGCAAAGGATACGCGTTACGCAAAGGGTGTCTTTCCCCGAGGTCAAGCGCCGATACCTTATAAAAAATCAGATAAATATCACAAAATCCTTTGCAACAGCATTCACCGCACCGAAACCATCTGCAGTTTCTTTTGGCTGTCAGGTGGTTTTGGAGGTAATAGAAAGACCCAAGATGTGTAATTCTGGTGTTCAGGATTCATTGGATGGTCTTTCTGTCTTAAAAGATGAATTTCTGGGGTGCAAAATACTTATACCTACAAAGTACAAGATATCACCGAAACAAAAATCTGTATCTGTTTCCACCCCTACCTCAACTTGAACTAACATCCAGCAAGCGAAACCCGCGAAGAAACAATCCCCCCAAGGACAATCTTGGAGTCGTTCCCCTCAGTCACGAAGACCTGACGCTTTGAAGTCGGGTTTCCATGTCGGATCAACGTCCTCTAGTCGTCGCCGCTCAAGGAGCAGAAATGGTGGACTTATGTCCAAAAGTGATCATTCCAGCAGTGATCACGGCGACTCTCCTGGGGAGGAGACCACAGTAAGGTCNATCCACAAAAGGAAATCAAAACATCGCAGAAAGAGCAGACCTTGGCTCTTCTTTCCTGGAATCTGAATGGCATTCATGTCCGTTCAGATGACCTAAAACTCTTACTGTCTCGTCGTTCTCCTCTAATAGTATGCCTTCAGGAAACATATCTCTTACCAAAACACTCTTTTTTCTCTCATGGTTATACCTGTTATAGGACCGACTTAGAAGACGGCCTACGGGCACACGGTGGCGTCGTTGTGCTCGTAGATGCTTCAGTATATGCCAAAGAAGTCTCTATATCAAGCGTCTTTCAGACCGTATGTATGAGAGTGAGCCTAATATTCCTTACATTTACGGTATGTAATATTTACATCCCTCCGGGCAGTCATTCACGAAGAAAGTTCTTGCCGGTCTGATGGACCAGTTGCCTTCCCCATTTCTTACCGTCGGGGATTTTAAAGCCCATAATTCGATGTGGGGTTCTTCACACAACTGCCCGAAGGGTGATATCATTGAAAAACTGTTAGATAGCCGAGATATAGCGCTCCTTAACACGGGCCACTCCACCCACTTCTGTACAGCTTCCCGATCCTTCTCGGTGCTGGATTTAGCCATCTGCAGTTCCTCTCTTTCCCCATTCTTAGACTGGACAGTTCTTGACGATCTGTATGAGAGTGACATCTACCCGATTCTTATAAATTTCGACGTCTTTTGCCCCTCGGTTTCACGCCTCTCAGTGGATATTGAAAAATGCAGACTGGGATGAGTTTAAACGCAACATCAATCTTTGCGATGAGCCTTTAGCCGATGTGGATGCTAAGGCATCCCCTTTCACCAATGCGGTTTTAAAAGCTGCCGATGTTGCCATCCCTAAATCATCATGTAATCCAAGGCATTGCCCTCTTCCATGGTGGAATTCGGATTGCGCAAAGGCGGTTAGCGCTAGAAAGAAAGCTTTAGCGCGACTTAACAAGTATCCCACTGTTGAAAATCTCATTGAGTTTAAAAGGTGCAGAGCCAGAGTTAAACGAACTCTTTGAGAAAGTAAGTCGTCCTCCTGGAAGGCTTACATTTCATCTCTTACAAGCCGTACTCCATCATTAATCGTATGGCAGAAAGTTCGCAAGATTCAAGGTACATGGTCCTTTTTTTCCAACCCTGGTCTCAATGTTAATGGACAGCTCGAAACTTCATCCAAAGTCATCGCTGAGGAACTTGCATCACACAACGAAAGAGTCTCTAACTTCTCCAGTTTTTCTCTAACGTTTCTTCAACAGAAAGCACGTGCGGAAAAGAGTTGCTTGGATTTCTCCAGTTGCAGAGATGAGGAATATAACATTCCGTGGTCCTGATAAAATACTTAACGCGATGCTAAAACATCTTCCAGAAATAGGCATAAAATTCCTTCTGGAGTTACTTAACTGTATTTGGAATGAGCATCAATGGCGCGGTCCCTGCACAATG
>NNCF01142835.1:755-12829 GCA_002313205.1 Laupala kohalensis
ATGTTAAAATTTATAAAATATATAACTCTTTAAAAGAATGTGTTTCAATTTTTCTTTGCAAATTTGAAAAAATATTTAGATAATCAAATATGAAAGATATATCTCTGTAAAAGAAAAAAATTTAAAGTAAGAAATGTTATATAAATTTTGTGAGTATACTTAAATAGTTTTAAAATTAAAAATTTTCCGATTTGAAATATTTCGAATTTAGTAATAAATAATTTTCAATATTATCTGAATTGGGTTAATCATCCGTTGAATACATCTTTACATTACCATCATGGATTTAAGTTCAAAGACATATAAAATATTATTCTCTTCTCAATGGAAGTCTTGGTTCCTCAAAGAATATATCTCAAGTGACAGTTTGAATAAAAGAAATATTCTTCCTCGCAGAAGGTGTCTGCGCGATCTTATCAAGATTGTTTATTGATCCTAAAAACCCTTATTTATTAATAACGCTTATGATGTTTCGCTTATGATGTTATGTATGTTTCAAAAGATGTCGAAAATCTTTCTCTTGTGACCTTCCTTTTAATTTCTTATGTTCTATCATATAATACATTTGATAAATGTAAGAAACAGAATTAGATTATTTATCGTTCAATTTGTAAAGAGCATTGTTCATCAATATTTACCAAACGAGCAGACGATTTTTAAATTATTTTTTTTTCGGTACATTATTGTATCGGTAATTAGGAATTCCATAAAGATATTTGTACAGCAGATAAGGAGAAAAGTTTCGTAGCTCACGATTATGTTTGTTTTTTTGAGTCAGGGTTTATGTCATAAAATATGATAAAAAATACAAAAATTTACGCAATGCTTCAACAAGAATAGTTTTGCAAAGAATTTTATTTTACTTGCTTAGCTAGGTAGTACTCTCCCTCTGAACCGTCCTTGGTTTGTTGCGACGCTGGATAGTTCGTCCAGTAGCAAAGACTGACGAAACCCATACAATCATATATTGACCCCTAACACAATAAAAGGATTCGAATTTCAATACGAAATAACGTGATGAAGCAGCTTATGTGTCGAAATAAATGCATGACCATAAAATTATTTAAATATTCAGAATGTTTTTGCAACATATCGTACCCGTTTTATTAAAATTGAGTGTCGTAGCTCTCGAGTATGTTTGTTTCTGAGTCAGGGTTCATATTATAAAATATGATAAAAAATACTAAAATTTCCTAAATGTTTTAACAAGAATAGGTCTGCAATGAATCCTTTTTTTACTTTTGTTGCGTAGGGTCAAGATCTGGTTGTGTTCTCAACGAAACCTTCTCTTTCACAAGATAAATAAAGTATTCCAATTTGGTCTTCTGGTTAGAACGATTTATTAACGCAAACTTGTCTTGGACGAACAAATGAAAATAATAAATGATTTAAGACACCGTATGACATACGGTGGACCTGGTATGCTGCTTGGACGTTCTCTCAGCGTCGGCGATGGCGATCTGCTGAGTTCTGCGTTCTTGCGTGTGGAAGCGCTTCCTGCGAGGAGTCTAGTCGTGGTGTCTCGTAATCTTTAGGTTCTGTAGCCGCGCCGTTCCGGAGGCGAAGTTCCTCGGTGCTCGGCGTCGGGGCTTGATGATCTCTGCCGTCGGGTTCCAGAATGTGCTTGAAGGCAAGTTCTTCAAGAATCTAACGTCGATGAAGTCTTGAGTAGAATTATGGTAGCGGAGCGTGGCTCGCGTTCAGCGTTTCGTACTTTCTTCGGAATTATTCGTATATGCGTCCCGTGTCGTGGAAGTGCATATTATTGAACGTCATGGCCAGTATGTGGCTTAGAATTCAATTTAGAATTCCGAATNTTTCCATGATCAATTAAAATTTATATATCTAGTTGTATTGCTTTTTAAAACATGAACAGAACTTTAGAAAATAACTATCATTAATAATAAATGTAGAATAAAAAAAGATGTTATATATATTTTGTATAAAGCGCAACATCTTTAATATTTAATTACTTTAATTGATAAGTATGGACATTCAAAATAAATAGATGTATGAGCAGTTCCGTGGATAAGTAATTTCATTTTATTGACTTTTACGTAAGGTTTGCGCAATGAAATTATTATGAAATAATCAACAAGTGAAAACATTTCTTCTCATCACTCCTCATGAAAAAGCATTAATGAGTAATGAAATGTTTTTTCAAATTTTTTTGAGTGTATTTATATATACGTCTATCCGTAACGAAACAATAATTCTTAATGCAGTGGGTATGATGGCTAATTAAGGGCAGACATTAATTTGTAGAATTTATTTATTTAAATTTATATTTACAAGCATAATATGCATAGTTTACACGCGTTGAGTATCTACGAGAAATTAAATACACATCATAAAATTAAAAAAATTTAAATTTACGTAATCATGGAAAATTAATTGTCATAATAACAAAAATTTAAAATACGTAATAAAACAATACAAACTATTATACCTTAAAATATAAATGTCAGTAACGTTATTAAATTAGATATTCAACAAATTTGGAATTTGAATTGAAATTAGAGAGATACTCTGTTCAAAAATGTAATAAATCAAAATAAAATACGATACATGTTAGTAGTTAGTTTAAAAATAGGGTACATATATTTTTAATGAAAAAGGACCAATTTCGAAAATTAAAATGCTAGTTTGTAAAGAAGGCGTTAAATGCTAGTGCAACAATGGACGCAATACCGGAGGTAATTCATAATATATAAATAGAAGCAACAAAAATCAACGGGGAAAGAGGATGAGGAAATTNCGACAACACAAGTCATGAAATAGTAAATTTTTATAAACTTACAATACTGATATTGTTACTAATTTCAATATCTTTTCCGTTAACATTTGGGAACGTTTTCTAAAGAAACACAAATAAAATGATACAACAATTAGAAGGACATGAATGTCTCTATAAGATGCAGTAAGAGTTTCGGAGAGGTAAGAAATCTGATGTTGAATTTTGAGACCTAATAGGACAGATAATCAAGAGGACAACGAAGGAGATGTAAGATACTGTTGGGGATTTAAGCATCATCGACTATGTTACTAATGATTTTTAGCGATCCGAAAAACAATGTAATGAACACGAGTATGTCATTTTAATGATCTTCACATACCATGCCATTCCCTAAGGGTACTAGTAGATTATGGAAATTTATTGAGAATTGCACTATTTATTAAGGAAACCAAAAAATAAGTATTCATCCTCAATTTCGGTCTTTTTTGGATTATTTCTTATTGTCACCTTTGCTCAATAAGATGTATTGTTATCTTATTTCACATGGCGGCTTAATTAAAACTCACAAGTTATCAGAATATTGCGGTATCAGCTAAGCGATGCAGGAAACTCGTCACTAATGCCATTTCTGGCCCCCGCCTACCTAAAGGGTGTTTATTTATAAGGGTAATTGTGGGCTTATGTTGCATTGGGTGGGTCACTCTTCTATTCAGCAGTCCGAACACTGATGGATTCACCACCAATATTTTTTCTTTCTTCATTTACTTGCCACTGAATTCCATCCCCTAAGCCAATGTGTGGCTAGGATATATTTTAAAAACATAATAATAATTGTTTGTTCCTCCCATAAATTTTTTTTATAAAGGTTGAAATGAAAGATTTAATTTTTACTTTACCTTATAAAATTTTTAATGTGGACTTGATTTAATGAAATTAGGCAACATGTTATCTCCCATGTGAACTGATTGTGCACCCAATATCGCCTATGTGAACCAGGCATTTTAGGCGTCATTATCCATGCAAACGGGACCAAAATTTATAATTCCCAATCTAATGTCGGGTTTTAAATATTAATATACATGTTACCTTCTTCCCACACTGTCCCCAATAAGTGTGGGGCATATCTTATCTCCACACTGTTTTTTGTTAAGTTGGTCCCAAAAATATAAGATATCAAATATTTTAATGTTTTTTTTCCTAAACATACAGCCTATCATTTACATATCATTACCCCTTTCTTAAACGAACTTACATTAATTCCTTAAATTAGAAATGCTCTTTGTTAAAAATTGTAAATGGTGAAACAACTCATATTTTTGTAGCTCTC
This sequence comes from Laupala kohalensis, assembly GCA_002313205.1. Lineage (NCBI taxonomy): Eukaryota > Metazoa > Arthropoda > Insecta > Orthoptera > Trigonidiidae > Laupala > Laupala kohalensis. The sequence continues at coordinate 4,820 of NNCF01142835.1, forward strand.
CAAAACATTTCTCAAATTGCTTTCCAAAACAGTGATGTTTTTTAATATTTTGATATCTATCCCCTTCACCAAACTGTATAAGGACGAATATATCCGATAATAGTACTGAACATACTGACATAAAACCGCTGATTTAGAGAGAACAACCTACCTGCAGTGAGTTGAACAGGTTCCGATCTCATTTGTAAAAAGGACAACATTAATTTTGCGCTTCACGTCTGGGATACCCCCTGGCGGAAATCAGTAAAGCCATCCCTGCACTTCCACCGGAGTCAGCTTCTGTTCAGGCAGTGATCGCTTGCCCAGCCATCCATGCTATTAAACAGCCCATAACGGAGATACTTAAAACCGAAATACTTGTAGTGAATACGTCACCAGGTAGCACTTGCTGCCATATTTGTATGCAAGAGTGAACAATGGTAATAATTCCCATGCAAATATTTAGACTGTAAACTAGAAGAAGAGTGCTAAATATATGATTGATGTACTTCCAGTTCTCTTGAACTGATGATGCACTTTACATAGGTTAGAAATTCTATAGTTTAGGCTTGAAAATTCATTGGTCAATACGTTATTTTCTATCTAAATAATTGCTATTTAGTATTGTTGGTTGATGAATTATTTTTTGATTTGAACTATTTTCTTAACGTTATCGACCAAACCCTAAAGTTTTGCTGTTAACTCTTGAAAGTGAGATTTTACTTTACAGGGCAATAAACTATGCATAATAGTAATGAGAATCAGCGTATATATCTATGCGCAGCACTACAAAGTTATGGTTATCCTAGGAAAAGAAGAATCTATATTATTTTAAAAGGGAACGATAATAGCAAACGTACACAACATAGCGAGTTGAAAATCATTCCTTTTTACTTTCTCATATACTTAAAATATAGAAAGTATTGTGTTGGTGAAAAAATTAGAAAACGAATTTTTTGCTGTCCCTTTCCGTTTAAATATCCGTTTTGGAAACCCCTGATTTAGAAAAAGTTGTTTTTGACCGGACGTCCGTCCGTCCGTTTCTTCGTCTGTCCGTCTGTCCGTCTGTTCGTCTGTTCGTCTGTGCGCAGCACTCCTGACCCAATGGAAAGAATTTATTTTGTTTTAATTTCTCGTATTTAGGGTAGAATTTACTTCTGACATATGCACGTGCTTTCAATTTTTTTCACTTAAAAGACAAAGAGCAACTCACATGAAGGTCAACGTACATTTTTGAATGTTTTTAAAAAATTGGTGCAATGATTTTACTTGAATTCTCTGTTCGTAAAGTAGAGTTAGTATGCATTACATCCGCATTAGCGGTATTTTGCTTAAAAGTTTGCCATAGATGCTGTAAATTATTTTTTATCTTCTACATTCACACGTTGGATTACTTTTTCAAGGACCTTGAAAATTATCTAATTTGGCTGAAGAACAGATAGAGTAAATTATTATTCTTTTCATCATTTTGCTTCGTAAGCTCCTTTTGCCGGATTTTCTTGTTAATTCGTGCATTCTGTTGTCATATTTAATATTCATGGATGTTGTTTGAAGCGTGAGGAAGTTATTTTATATAATTTCTTATTATTTTAAGAATTAACTTGGTTACGTGTATATAGTTTTGTTTTGAAGATAATGTTTGATAAATGGTTTTGTTTATTTTTCATGATAATTTTAATTCAATACTTTATATCAGTTTCAATGATTAAAAAAATTATTTTTTTAAAATTTTTTTTTAACACTTACATAATTCTTTAACGAGATAGATAAGGAGCGTTGCGAAATGACAGGATGTAAATAATACAAACATTATCACCTATTTAACCGAAATAATTAATGAAAAAAGAGCAGTGTTCATTTATTTAATTTTTAAATTTCAAATAGTAAAAAAAAATTTATAATTATATCATATTTTATCATATCATTATATTATATCATAATTATATTATATCATATCTCTTTAATTTATAATTATATCATATAAGAATATTATTGGTCGGCTGGCTTTGTTCTCGCGATAATAATATCNATTAATATGTATATCCTTTGAAATAGAATATAAATTTTCCTGATCTTATCTACCCGAAAAACGAAAAAAAAGAATTTGTATATTAGAGATTTTTTTACATAATTGCTAGTAAAATAATTCTCTAATAAACTTTTGAAATTGGATAAAATGAAGACCATCAATATATAGATTAACATGTGAAAATCATCCCTCTCCTAATAGAATGCACAAAGAAAATGTGGCACAAAAATTGAAGAGGAAATTTCCAACCTACGTAAAAACCATTTTAAACTTTTAAACCATTTTAAACAGATATGCAAGGATACTAACTATTTTTTCTGCCTAAGTATTCTAATATTCTATGTAATGTTGTGCTTGGGATTGGTGACATCCGTATTCTCATATATCAAACTTTTTCCACTCAGTCAGCGTAGTGAATTAATTACTGAAATTATCGTGGTCTTAGTGTCCTCTTTAACGGGAGCTTACTTTACATATCAAGCAGAAAAAACGGTTGCTGTTGGAACAAAAGCTGGTTCCGATGGAGGCGCAGGGTTGGCACCACTGATCGCTGCGAAGGGATTCCCAGAAGTGGAACGTGAAGTTCATGTATTCCTTTTGCAAGTGAAATCGGATCCTGTTCAACTCACTGCAGGTGGATTGTTCCCTCTTAGTCTGAGGTTCTACCTGAGTATATTGAGTTCCATAATAGGATATGTGATTATTTTCCTCCGGTTTCTTAATGAAAAGGAAAATGATACTGGGAATTTCACTGTTCTGGAGAGCAATTACTATAATTGTTTGGCAAATTTGCATGATATAAGTCGTTTGATTCTTCCAAATTCGACATAAATCCTCCATAATGAATGAAGTGGTTTTCATCAGTACTTCGGAAACTGGTAGATCAGTACTTTGAGACCTCGTACTACGTACAATTAACAGAATGTTTCGTGTAAATAAACTGATACATTCATAAATTTGTCTTCATTATTTCATAATTAATAAACTTATTCCCTAAAAATATACTTTCTACTGTAAATTGGAGGTAAATAAAATCTACACTTTTTATTTTTTAACATGGAATCAGAAGAATTCTTCTGACGTCGTGTATTACGGCTGTAATTATGTTTGCACTTCTGTAGATAGTGAGCAAAATTTTTTCTTTGGATTTTTCAACAAACATTAGAATATATTTTATACTTACACCTAACATGAAATGAACTCTGACAATTATGAGATTTTTGTTGATGTTATTTGGCAGGATTTAAAAAAAAAATAATGTAATTACTGAATAATTGACCGCCAGAAATATAAAATTTCTTGATCTTATGAATCATCGTATGAAGTATAAACCTTGGGCAGATGATAATCTCTTTAAATAAATTAATAATTAAAGACTTCCGACCTTTAGGGAGGAATAATATTTTTTTTTCTGTGAAGAGCTCATTACGTTTCGACTTGGATTTTCATTTATTTAGGTTATCACATGACGACGACTCGAAACGTAGTGTACTCTTTACAGAAAATAAAAATATTATATGTCCATAAAAGGTCAAAAGGTTTTATTTATGTATTCAATTAGATTGCATAAAGGACGTTAATAGTTGAAGAATTGGTAAACTCTAAAAAACTTTCCACAATACTTTACATTATACTTTACATTACACAATACTTTACATACACATAAACTTTATACCCTTCTTTTGGGAAATTTTAGTCCGAAATATGTGATGACGTTTCGAAACTAAACTCGTTTGGTTTTTTTAAACCTTAATAATGATTTTCAACATTGTCACTCCTAAAAGTTAGGAAAAAAAAGACAAAAAAACCAAAAAATCATGCATTTTTTAGGTTTTCACTAATTATAGTAAACACACAGTTTCCAAAATGAATTACAGTTACAGCAAGATACAAAACAAAAATTCTTATAAGACTCCTGGTACAAGTATTCTGCCCCAAGAATTATTACACGCATGGAATTTAGAGTCCAGGGTATCCACTGAATCCAGGATATCCAGGGCACGAGTGAATGGGACCCTATAAAACATTGAATGTTAGTATGAATTTCTTTTTCTGAGACGCTTTCTTTCTTGGATTTTTAGATGTATCCACTTAAATGTACGGTCTGTATCATTGTTTACTATACGAATAAAGATTAGAGAAGGAACTTTTTTACTTCCAGTAGAATGAAACAAAACCATTCCCGGATATATGATTTGCATTCAGAAGTGGCGTCATGAAGAAATTCAGGTAACGTTCTCTAGCTTAACTACAACTACCGAGGCCAGGGGTGGAAGTGTTTAAAAACGCCCCAGCCCCATCTTCCTATCAAAGACAAACGTCTTTACTTTGCAACTAGTGCTCATCCATGGCATCAGAGTATTTGAAGAAATTAAATTTAAGAATTAGTTAATAAAAAAGATTTAGTGTAAGTTCCTATTCGTATTGATTTGTACTGACTCATCAGGAGGCCCCTCTCAGGCGGAAGCCCCGGGAGAACCGTCATCTCCACCACCGCTTAGGTACGCTACTCATGGTGTTGTGGTATTTCTACACCATATCAACGCGCTGAGGACGATCAATAAAAGACACGTAACACGAATATCACGTCTGTCCGTTCTGAATTTTCATTCGGTTGTGGTATATTTTATCATTCATTTTTTCCTTCGATCTGTACTTTATTCATGCTATCGCAATACAAATTATTGATGCTTGAGTTGTGTTTGAATGTTGATGAGCCAGAAGATTCACATAAGTATTGGCGTTACAAAGTTATTTGCATTCAGAAGTCAAAAGCACTGTAATATGCAATTTGTCAAATGACAGAGTTGGTTCTCGTTATTTGTTATACCGAAGGTAACTAAGTAGAAAGTTTGTTAATTTGGGCGAGAACTGAATTGGTCTGTTAACGTACGTAAAATCCCTAATGTTTACGATCTGATTACATAAGGTGACTTGATTTTGTGATTGGTGCTCTGTCATACTTCGTACATATTGTCTTCAAAAAAAAAATGTATATTCCCGTGTTAAACAAAAATATTTTATAATCGTAAAAATAAATTTGGAAATTTTTCAAAATTGTGCCATATTTGTAACACTGTAGGCAAATTTAATTTAAAAATTGGATTAAATACTGCTTAAATACAACGAATACAAAAAAAAACTAACAGATATCTCTGCTATGGAAAAATATACCATGATGAGATGTAACCATTTGGAATGCTGGTTTTGAAATTTAATTTAAGAAAGCTGTTACACGGTATTTGTGGGTTTTGTGTTAATAAGAAACACTGTGTGCCTCTTTTCATCTTGATACATCACGAGAGTTTCAAGAATTCTATTTCATTTTATTACACACACAAAAAGTTTACAATTAAAGAGTGAAAGCGTGAGATAATTTGTAAAAAATGCGTACGATTTATATTTATGTTTCAGATTTAGTAATAAGGACAAAATAGAGGTCCCATATCAATTTGATTTTCTACAAAGTTATTAAAGTTTTTTGGATGGATGAATTTTTGGGGTCATATTTTCGCAACTTTTCTTAATTGTGCGTAATAATCATGTGAGTGTAAAGTTAGTACTCCAGCACATTTGTTAATAAATATTTTTAACACCAATTATTTCTCAAACAATGCATTTTTGTACGTACAAATTAGTACAGAGATTTCCAGCGACAAGTTAAAACCAATGTACGTTTTAGAAAAAATGAAAATACTTTCGGGGTAATTAGTCGCGCAGTCATTTTGTTCTGCTTCTTGTTCTTCTCTTTGGCGGGAAGTCGATTCAGGTGTAAAACGATCTCGTAAAAAAACTCTCGTTTAAATGCTTAATTTAATACATTTACTGACGGAATCTCATATAATTCAGGTTCAATTTCATAGAACAAATATATTCAAAAGATATCAGATGTTTCACCAAGCTTCAAATACATCTATTAAAGAGAAATCGTATTTTCGGGTAAAAAAAAATCTGGGAGAAAAATTGATACAAGTATCTAAATTCATAATTGCTTTCAAGATAATTATAAAAATTAAATAAAAAGTGAAAAAATTACAAGGTTGTTAATTGAAGAAAATTTATGAAAAAACCTTAATCCTTTTAAAAGATTAATCGTTTTAACGACTTGGAGGATGAAGATAAAATAAAAAATGATACGCCGGAGAGACATGTGAAGTAGAAATCAATATCAACTATTCATTGATCTTTTTTTAAAATTTAGTTCGGAATTAAAAACCACTGATAATAAATTACTCATTTATAAAATGTTAGATCCTACCGCAGTAAGATAAAAAAGCAATCCAGTTTAACATTTATGGTCGGGCAACGAATCTTTCTTGAAGGGCACAGTCTGTTTGTGTCTTCAATTTGTAGTCAAGTGAAAAGGAATTATTCTAATGAAATTTAATTTAAAAAATTAGTTTTTACACTTCTTGGAGAATATAGTGAAAAGGATGAATTAATATACTATTATAGTATTAATGTTGAATGTGAGGAAATACCTTACATATACCAATATATTCTCAAAGAAATTGAACGCAGAAAATATAAATATTAAACTATTTACATAATAAAAATATAAATTATTAATCTCTATAAAGGACTGAAAGGTGAGAAAATTATATGTAATTATAGTTCTGAAAATTAATAAAAATTAGATGCAAAAATACATAAATATTATTAAAGATTAGCAATTTAACATTATCCGAATCAGCACTTCGATACTTTTGAAATCAGGTTGCCTTATACGATTTATTACGTTATGTAATTTTGTTCGTCTAAATAATTTGAACAATCATTTTAGGTTCCACAGTAACTACTGTTCTACTGCGAAAAAAAGGAAAAGTCAGTACAACTATATTTCCAGAAAATTAAACATTTTGAGGAATCCAACAGTTTGTGCAAAGACAACACGGAAAATACAGAAAAGAACTATCCAAAGTAAATAACATACTTCTAGGAAGAAAAATGAGAAAACAAAGAAATCTTTTTGTTTGAAAATTTTAAGTTAACATATAAATGTTTCAAATTGTGTAAATTTTTGAAGCATATAATATTCTGGTTTAGGATATAGTTCAGGAAACTTAAAAAACGAACTTGAAGTATTAAAAAGGCTTCTGAAGCATTATTAACAGCAATTCAAAAATGAAGTCTTCCCAACACACGGGGAAGCTGAATTCTCTGATAATTAAAAAAAATGAGAAGTCTCCCAAAGGTATCGAAGGAATTCTCTGCCTTTTGAGTGTGTATCGCATTTTCGGAATGGCTCCCTTCACCATTACGTCACATTACAAAATCAAACGCAGTAAAATTTGTACTGCTGTTTCGTTATGTATTTTTCCCATCACACTAATTATTTATATCTTCACATGGAGATCATTTTCCTTGTCATCATATGAATCCAACGTACATATTCTAATGGATTTTTCTTCTGTGGCTTTGTGTATGTCTTTACCCTTGTTCTCTATAATATCATCATTGCGAAATAGCAACATTGTAGCATGGGAAAAACTCATACACAACGTTGTAGAAATTGAACATAGTTTATCAATTCGCCACTTTCCTTGTTACCTTAGGAGAAAATTTGTTATGATGCTTGAGGTGGTATGTCTCGTAACAGGGAGCTTTGTATTGTACGTTTATTTTGAAAATTTCGAAGAACACCCCGTAATTCGGTTTNAGAACACTCCGTAATTCGGTTTTTAGTAGCAACTTTGTCACTTTCGATGACTTTTCATATGATTTATATGTATATTTTGATTTCTTGTTTAATTAAGCACTTTTTTGATTCTATCACAGATGAAATTTCAAAATTGTCGAGAAAAATGAATGAAATCAGAGAAGCACAAGCAGGAGTACATGCCGTAACAACGATGAAACTCAATAATTATTCTAATGTGAATGATTTACACTATTATACTAGTTTCAGAACTATTATAAACTCTATTACCGACCTACGTATAATACATTTCAAATTAAGTCTTATCTGTAAAGACGTCAACCATTTATTTGGTCTAAATATC
>NNCF01142839.1:0-12046 GCA_002313205.1 Laupala kohalensis
CAGCTGGCTCAGACAATATTCCCCCAGAACTAATAAAGTTTGGTGGAAGGAACCTTAAAAAAGGAATTACACCAACTAATTCTTAAAATGTGGAGGACTCAGAAGAGAACTCCCACTACAATGGAGTGAAGCTATTATATACCCTGTATTTAAAATGGGTAACAGGTATGAATGTAAGAACTATAAAATCCATAACACTTCGAAATATAGCTTATAAAACCCTTGCTATTATACTGAATGTACTAGTGGAAAACAAATTAAGCGACACTCGGGCCAGATTCCACCAGAATAGATCCACTATTGATAACATATTCCTGACCAGACATATACGAGAAATGTCACAAATTTGACATTGAGTTACCAACTAATACTAGTCAAAGAAAATGTTTTTGTACAATAAAATATTCAGAAGATTCTTTTAAAACAGTTTTTCCTCGGTATTTGAGAAAATAGGGAAATATATCAATAGTTTTTTACATTTATTTATTGTATCATTTGTTTATAATTTTTTATCATTGAGCAACCCTTCGCACATTAAGTTCCTTGAAAATGATAAATAACATTTTGAAACAGAGTAAATTTAAATTAAAAGATATATTCTCTTGGACTACATGATAGTTCAATAAATTATTGAACAAATTAGTAAAATGAACAAAATATTAAATGTTATGAGAAGAGCCAGGAAAAGGAAAGATGCTACCAACACTGAAAACAATACAAATTCATAATAAAAGAACAGCTCAGTGTGTCATGCTACACAGCAACATAGTAATGATACTAATACCATGCATACCAAGTCATGAGCACTAAAGTAAATTGTCTTGTGACATAAAATTGTGTTCATTTCCATTAATTAGGACCAATTTTTAAAATCAAGTACTGTGAAAGCTTGGTAATTCTTAGTTCTTTAACTCAATTTTTAAAACTTTTAAAATTTGTATTTGATCCGTTCACTTTTCTATCGCTAATTTTTTCATCTCAGTAATGGAAATTTTGTTCATTTGAAATTTTTAAATAGGTCTATGAGTTTTAAATTACTCTGGAAGGATGCTTTTTAAGATCTCAAAATAATGTAATTCATTATAAATTTGAGATAATTTTATTAATAAAAAATTTGTAAAATATTTAAAAGTTATGATGAAAATTGTTCTACTACCATAATACAAGAAGAAAAAGTGATATTCATATTGAACAATATGCCCACCCATTAATAAAAAGGGATCTGTATGTTTGTGGACATTTACTTGATTTAAAAATTTAAAAATAAATAAAACTCTCAGATGTTATAAAATTTTTAAAACCATACAGGATCTTAGAGAAGCAAAACATTGTTGACCTAGAATTGGCTGCAGAATGACATGTGAAAAGTTGTCACAACTGTTAACAAGTGTATATACTGACATACACAGTTGTGTGTTTTGTGATATTCTTATACAGATTATTGACAATTCTCAAATATTTTCCTCACTACACTCTTGAGTTGAAAACAGCTTACCTTGCAGTCAGTACAAATTTGAGAATCCTTAATTTGAGAATCTGTGTCTATGTTCATAAAAAATGTTATATTTGAAGCAATCTCACAAACTTGTTTTGGATTATTATATGTACCATAGAATAATCAAAATATTGCACTAAATATATTTTCTTCTAAATTAAAAAAATCATGCTTTTGCAGGTTTACTTGGAACAGGAGTTGTTGTGGTGTGCATGCCTGAAAGTGGCATACAAGGCTTTGTTTTCTTTTTGGCCGGATTTATTTGCTTCATCCCTGGTGCGTATCATGTTGTTTACATCTACTGGGCTGTGAAAGGAAAACGTGGATATGATTTTTATCATTTACCACTGTTCAACTGAATCTCGTGAAGTAATTTTGTGCTTGGTGCTGAAATAAGTTTGTTAGCTTGGAAATAGTTTCCACTTACTGTGTGAAAATGGCTTTTCATGCAAACTTAAAATGTTTTGATCACACGATATTCGCCCCAATCTTGGAATATTCATGTGGGTGTTGTATAAATGTAATGTATTCTGGCAACTTAATGCTATGGCCATTCCATTAGAAAGCGATTAAGGTTACATGTTATTGTTATTTTTTATCGTACATTTTTTACCTTTTTACCAAGATTTCTCTACTTTTAACTATTGTCCTTCAGATATAGATCTGTAGAGGTTCTACATGTTTAGTTATTATCCAGAAGTATTATCTTAGTACCAGTTTCCTAAAAAATTTCCATAATTTGTTCAACCAATGTTACTTAGATTCCATGCCTGAATATTTTAGCATTGTTTAAAATGACTTGAAGGGTTTCTGTACATAATGGTAATGGAGACAATGAATTTATGTTGTTTCTTAAAATGAAAAAGAAATGGAAAATGATATTGTCATACTGTTAAGTTGCCCGTTCTAATAAAGGTAATCTCTTATGTAAAGGAATAAATGATATTAAGCTTTAGAACTCATCAACTCCATTTGTGAATGAAATGTGGTTGGATAAGTTTTATAATTTCTTAAAATATTCTTACTTCACTTATGAGAGGGAGAGTAAGTGGTCAATAATAATGAGATTTACACTATTAGTTAGATTTTTATTTCTATTGAATTTTAAAGTAATAGTGTTTATATGTACAGAGATCTTATTCTGGTAGTTTGTAGATATTATATGTAGCAGTTTGTTTTGTTTGAAGAGAGTATTGATAACCAGGCTGTCTTGAATTACTTAATATTATCTCTCAGAAAAATGCTTCGAGAGTTATTGTTCTTTTTGTAATTAAGTAATGTTTCACATTTGGATGGGAGTTCCAGGAATCTCTTATTTAAAAACATGGAAATTTTGTGTTCTTTAGTCTGTTAATTATGGGTTGAAAATATTCTTGTGGTATAGTTGTTCATGATGTATTACTAGAATTGCATATTGACTGGAGAAACCTGATTTGTTAGCTGCTATGCTAGTCAAGTCATTTGGAAGAACAACATTTATCATTCATTTTTATCCGGAAAAGATTCTAGGTTATTAATTATTGTTACCCTTTGTTATTATGGTCTTTTAGTTGCAATTCAATATGTAATATCATTATCTCTATGATGTGGATACTAATGGTGCTTTGATAAGAACTGACTGTAGAAGAATCAGATTTTGAAGTATTTTAAAGCATACTCAATGAAACACATTTGTAATTTTCCTGTACTCAAAAATTTGTATGATATTTATGAACATTATTTTGTTTCAAAAGACGTTAATATATAAACTAAGATTTGTATTGAAATAATTTTCTTTTTTGTTTTATGCTTTACCCCAAATGTCAGACTTTTAAGCAAATCATTGTGCCATGAAATTTTTTTACATGTTGCAATAGTTTGATGAGGAATTCTTGAGTTAAAAGGAAAAACAGATTTTTGAACATTTTTCTAAGAGTGTACCATTAATTTCACTTTTCCTTCCAAACGTTTAGAAAATAAAATTTCCTTCACTGTGTTTCAAGTTTTCTTCCAAGTTATGTTCTGTTAGCTGTTATTTTCATCTCCCCCTCATTCTTCCCCTCCTTCTTCTCATCCTACCCCCACCCTTCTTATCCCTCTCTCCTGCTTCTTAATATGATAAACAACTGTAATATATTATTCAGTTTTGGGTGATGAGCACATTTCTGAAAAATTTATTTTATTTTATATCTTTTAATCCATGTCTTTCGATTTTTTGTGTTAATTTATCACGAGTCTGAATTACCCAAAATTTTCAATTTTCTGGCAATAATAATTGTCTTGGTAAAGAAGTGTCTTGGCAATTTTTCAAGTCACTTTGTAAAGTATGCTTAGTGATAAATTATTTTCTGTGTAACAGTTTTTCGGGTGGGGAATTATTCAAGTTCCCTTTTCGTGTGTTGTAATAACTCACTTAGTTAATTTTTCTCCAGTTTCATCTTTTGTTTTCTAAATTCTTCAAAACTTATGAAGCACAGTGACAAAAGTTGAAACTTTTCTTAAGTTCAAACTATCATTTAGGACAGCACTGTCCAACTTATTTTAGCCCGTGGGCCATTTTCTATGCACTTTCCATTGATCGGGATGGGGTTCAGCGAAAAGTTGCCCAGCGAATTTCACCAATTGGTCACATTTATTTGGTTCAATTGTTCAGTAACATGATATTTCTCATCAACCAGTTTATATTATTTCAAGCTAAAAAAGTTAAATATATTTTTTATTTTTAATATTAATTTTTAATTAGTATTTAGTGTTATAATAAACTTTTTTCATATTGTAATGTATGTCAGGGTACTTACAACAAATTTTCTTTTATATCTTCAGACATGCTTCATCTAATATTTATTCTGACAGCATAGATTTATAACACAAAGTCGTGGCCTTGCAATGTTGGAGGAAAAATTTATATTGTAACTTGCGAGCCGTAAAAATATGTTTCAGGGACCCCAATTGGCCCGCGGGCCCCCAGTTGGTCAGCGATGATTTAGGGCAACCATCCAGAATATTAAAAATCAATATTCTCTTTGAATATTTTGTAACTTGTAATGATAAGGGGAAATTTTATAAAGTAGCGAGTATATTGTATCTGATTTTTAACCTATGCAGTGAACCAGTGGCCTAATATACCTAATAATTAGAAAGGTTCCTTTTTAATGAGTTTTGTATGGACTAGTTATGTGTTGTGTGGGTTGTTACTGAACACAGAGATAGCTAGCTCCCACCAAGAATACTAAGATATTTTCTAGGCCTAGTCTTTTCCACTAAACTTTTTTAATACAAGTGTTCTTCAAAGGTGTTTTGTATAAAAAAAGATTAGTGTGCATAGTGTTCTATTTTCTGAATAGAAAATTCACTTTTTGAATGCCAATTTTAATGTATCTTGGAAATAAAAATCAATCCAGGCATTCTTAATGGCTTTTCTTTTGGTTCCATTATTTTTGGGTAGCTACTTCTCTCTTTCTTTGATTGACTGATTTTGTTATTTAATCTCTGATTTATTATAGAATGAAAATTTATGTTTAATAAACTCTCAACCTGAGTTCTGGAATGATCTGTACTTACATGAAGTATACCTAAATGTATTGTATGGCTGTGGTTGATACACAGTGTGAATGATTTAGAGTGCACACTTTCATAAAGTTACCGCTGTGGCATGATATTGGGCAGTTAATGGAAATTGTAACATTGCCTCTTATGGAACACAAAAGGAGAGATGACAGATGGTCAAAGTAGTGACCCACTTATTTCTCTCATCTGTCCAATTTTGTGTTGTGGTACATAGTTTATTTTCTTTTGTTATTTATCAAAATATGTTAATTGATATTTAATTTTCATCTAGTCAGTGCTGATATTTCTTTTATTTGATAATTTTGGGAAGCTTAAGTGTAAGAATAATAATAAATTACCTTTTGTTATATGTCAACTAAACTGTCCAATTTTGTTGTAATTTTAATAAGTCATTTTAATTCACATAAAATTTAATTATAAGCCTTTATTTATTACCTATGTAAGTTTTTCTTCAGTTTTATTTCATTATATATTTGTTTTAGTAACTATCAGTGACAGAGTTTCACAAATTAACTGACAGTGTCTGGGTAAAAAAATGACTATGAATCAAGCTTATTTGAGAAATTGTAGAATTGTTTACATTGTTATATCAGGTAATTTCCTCCAGTTCCATTGCATTTATTAGCTCAAGATGTGACATTTGAGTTTGTTTCAATCCTTATATCTTCTATATCTTGTAAAACAGTTCAAAAATGTACATCTTTACACCTTGTCATTCAGATTTTTCAATAAAGAAATCTTAAAATTTTGGAATTTAAGAACTATTAATTTGAATATCTAAGATGCCTAACAGAAAAATTTACTAAACAGTAATTGCATCAATTTAGGAAAGAATTCAATTGTTAGTATTAATTTTTTTAATAATCTTCCCCCCTTACTCCTTCCCAGCACTTGCTTTATTTCATGTAAGATGAGTTGCTAAGATGTATATGGTATAGAATGTTTGGTGTCAGTTTGATTGTAGAAATGGGTATGAAGCTCCAGTTTCAAGAGTTCTAATTATGTTCTTTAGTTTTTAAATTTATTTGTATCATGGTTTGGTCCCAGTTACTTCTGTTCTGTGAAGTATTGTAAAATAATTCATAAAACAAGTTAGGATGTTTTTAATAATTTACTGCTGTATATTATCGTTATAACATACATGAAGAGATATTTTGCTTTAAATGACTATGAACACCTTTATGGTGACTCACATACTTCCCTCTGTCCTTTTATGAATTTTTCTAATTACGGTAATGACATATCCCCTTTGAGATTGCATTATCTGGAAAAACAGGGTGATTCGATAATGTAAAGTACATAATACAGACTGAGAATATTGATCTGTGTGTCAATATTTCAATAATATCTTCATTGGCAATGATATATAAGTTTATCTATATTTGTGAAATTTTATTGATCTGTATGTACTTGTCGGTATTTTCTTATTGTACAGGACAATTGAGAATTGTGTTTTGCGGTAATCAATTTGTAAAATAGGATTTAAGCATAAAGAAAGTTGCGTGAATGAATTTTTTATAAAATGTTTAGTTTAATTCTCTCACTGAGCTCCTAACTCATCAAACTGAAAACTTTGTGTCTTACATTTGTGTAATAATGATACTAGTTTTTTTTTTCAATATTTTTCTTCAGGAACAAGTTTTAAAATATTTTGCAGTCTTCTTCTGTAGTTCATCTTTTGATTATAATTTATGACGATTGAATAAACATACATGTGAATTTCAGATGTTTGAAATATAAGATAGTGCAAAAATTAATGATGTGCTAAAAATTAATTTAATTTCTTTATACTATCGTTCTTGGTTTTGTATATAAAGTGAAATGAAATTACAAGTGAAGAAGTAAGAGGCACCTAAAACTTAAAAATAGATTTATTGAAAGAATATTGTTAAGATAAAGTTGGTTTCTCACCAAACATTTTTCTTTTGGAAGTTGTGAGAATCTAAGTGTATTATCTTCTCTGTATGTCTTGTACAGTGTGATTTTATTGTTATTAGATTTTCTGTGGGTATTATTCTTTGCTTTATCCTATTTATATATTTCAACTACAATTGAACTTCTGCCCCAGGGGTCAAGTGGTAGTGTCCTAGTGTACAGGACCTAAGAATCCCAGTTTGACAATTAACGCTGCTCTTCAATTCTTGAAGTCGAAGGAAGCCAGAGACATTCAAAACATACCTGATTAATATTTACCACCATTAGATTTTGGGTTTTTCAAAAATAATCATTCAACTAAGAGTGGAAATGTTGAATATTTAATGGTTGATTTAACACATTTTGGAGAATAATATATCTGGTTCTTTACGTCATGTACAAGTTAGTTTTGTTGTGGTTAATAGAACAATCATGTTTTATTTCTTTATAAAAAATTTATACCTTCTTTTGAACTTGAGAAACTAGTTAACAGGCATTTTCCTATTTATGTTTACTTTATATAAGACTTGATTTAATATTTTATGATAAAAATGTTTGTTTTTTATGAAATGAATTTGAGGTGTTTACAGCAAAAAAAAATTTTTCTTCTTTTATCTGATTTTAAGATGTCCCCATTAAAAAGTTGAACTTAAATAAGTTTACTGCTTCTTTAAATCCTAATAGTAGACTTACCTGGTGTCCTCTTCATTTTCATTTCACTCTCAATAATTTGTGACTTTGGTCTACATGGTCCTTACACTGAGCCCCTTGATGGTAAACATTTTAGCTGAATGATCTGGATTGATGTAAAAGGAGTATAATGATGCAATATATTTATTGACTGGAAGTTTGATTGATACTTTTAATGTATGCCTGTGAAAATGTGTCAGTAAGAGAAGTGCTGATATTTTAACAAGAGATGTGAAAAATGTTTGTTGAGAAGATTGGGGCTAGAACTCAAGAACAGTCCACTAGTTCTCTACAATTGTATTCAGCACGGTATGTTCTGATACTGCTTGATCACTTAACTGTAAATCATTACTTAGTCATTTCAGAAAAAACTTATTCAGCATTGATTGGGACTTATATTTTAAAGCTGAATGGACACTATCTTGCTGACACTAACTGGTATTTTTATGCTAATTTTGATAAGTGATAGTTGTTTTGTTTGTGAGAATTGTTTGTAGTAATTTCTCCATCCTTAACCCCTAGATACAATGGAGAACTTTTCTTTTATCAATTTTAAATTTTGTGGGTAAATTAAGTGATGAGATGAAAATTGTTTCATAATTTTATGAGAAGAAAATTTTACATTCCCTTTTTTGTTACATCATACATTTTTTTTTAAATTCTGACACCACCCTACTCCCATTTCATATTAGTTCAAACTGGCTGAAGTTGTAATTGATGCACACTTGCTTTTATCTCATAGAAAGTTGGCTATTAATATGATTAGATGTTTCTCTTGTGTGTAACATTCTTATGTACTTTGATACTGTAGATTAAGCAACAAGGAGCATAGAAGTCACCTTTCCCTTTCATGACAACCTGAGGCAGGGGTTGGGTTTCTAATGACGTAATTTTGAAAATCACTGCATGTTTCTCCTAATTCCTGTGTTCTGTAAGGCCTAGAATAAGAGGGGAGGAATCGTTGATGGAGATTTCACTTGTTGTTCAAAACAAGATTATTTAGAAAATAATCTACCAGAAAGGGACCAAGAATGTTTTGATAAGTTATACGGCTAATTAATACATATTTATGCTTCTCTCTCTCTCTCTCTCTCTCTTTTTTATCACATGTAAAGTAATTTTAAAGGTTGCTAGTGAAGTGGAGTATCAAACTAATAACTTGGTGTGTTTCAAAATTTTAAAATAATAGTTCTTTGTTTCAGCTTTGTGTACAGCTTTCCCTCTGTGGGTTTATTTCGATTTAGTAATATTTTTAAACGTTGAGAAAATGCAGTTACTCCACACCCCTGCCTCTTCAAATCAAAGCACATAAGGTAAACGTGGTGGTTTGTGTGCACTTCTGAAGCACTGAATTTTCTCGTTCACTTTCAATTTTGAGTGCCTTTAGATCATAGACAGTATGTAATTTGTGTCAGATTGATGTTTTACTGCCACTGCAATGGTTTTGAGAGATGAATTTACCATTTGTACATAGGCTGTCACTTGTGATCACCATTTCTACATAGCTCTCTATTAGTTCAATATATTTCCTTGCAAGAATAATATGATGCAATAATATTTGCAATTGTCATTATTTCTATTTCCATACAAATTTATCAAATTTAGAGTGCATTTTAAATTACAATTGCAGCTTGTTTATATAAGGGGCCACATAAATGACTGATATTCACTGCTTACTTTACTTCTCATATTTAAATTATCTATCTAATCTGTAAATATGCCATCCATATCTTTTTAAATATATTATAAATAATTTATGTAAACAGTACTGTATTGAAACCAAATGGATGACATTTTATTTAAATTTTTGTATTTCATTAACTATTTGCTGCCCCATCATTTTATTGTAGATAGAACTTCAGCATTACTACTCAAATGATAAATAAAATTTTTGTACAAGGATTTTTCATTTACTTTGCTATTCAAGTAACCTTTGCCCTTTAAGTGCTTCCTTTTCCATTTTTAATGTAGTGAATAAAACCAGCTTGTGATGTTACTATTCCTACCTAGAAGCATACCTAGGCAGGAGTGAGGTAGTCAGTCCGCCCTGGGTCTCATTCTGTGAGGGGCCTCCTAATATAACCAAAAATAACATAAAGATGTAAAATTGAACTTAATTATCTTATAATTTTATTATAACAGTAAAATAACTAATTGCTGATCTAATGAAATACAACTCAGATTTCAATTTCAAATTCTTTGACTTGTACAAAGCATGCAAACATGTTGGTGTGAGACTGAAACAGATGAAACATTTCTGTTTCTGCCATGAGTGTGGGAACCTGGTACATGACTTCCATAGTAGGGAAGGGAGTAGAAATAGTTCACAGAAGTTAACTTGCTTGCCACACTTGGAGTGAGTGAAACAAAAGGAACATTCAAGTTGTTCAGTAAAAGTTTGGTATTATCTCGTCCAAATATAAAAGATGTTACTACATTAGATCTCTACAAATCCCTCATTTAACTATTTCTACTGCATCATTGCTTTTATAGATTTTAGTAAAGAAAGTTAACAGAGGTTTGAATATTATTATTATATAATATGAATATTATTATTAAAATAATAGTATTAAATACTATTATTTTTAGTATTATAATGTGAGTTATTCATCTACATTGCCATTCCTTGTGCTTTAAAAAATTATTTATTAAAGAAAAAAATTATTTTATTGAAGCTTCTTATTGTTTCCTATTCATAATTATAATATTTGTATGTATACAAGCTCTCGTTTTCCATTATGCATGTTACTTTTGTATCCCCATCCTGGTCCAGGTTTTTCTTATTATCCTTAGCATATTTTTTTCAATTGATGGTTCTGGCTTGCTTGCTTCTGGAGAGAAAATAATCTCGTATCCTCCAAGAAGTTAGACACAATTTTTAACTATTTTTTGGTAATAAATTAGAAATTTTATTTAAAAGGGAAGCAAATAAAGTGGAGGGGAAACATTGTACTGTAGACTCCTGCCTCTCTGGTCCGGTGGCCACTGACTGTGCTGGATAGATATATTATTAATTGTACAGTTTGAATGGAGCATTTTACAATGGGGGCGGGATGAAAAAAAGAGTTAAAGAAGTTAAACAATTAAAATTTTGAAAAATGAATATCGACTAAGTTGCTTGTATTTTAAATAACAAACTATATTACATAGTAACTGATATAAATTTTAAAAATAAATAGAAGGAATGATTAGTTTAATTGTAGTATCTCAGGGCCCTGTTGAAAACTATAAATACTGTTTGGGAAATAACTGTTCTAGGAAAGTTTTGTGTATATAGGGTTAAAACTGATGTCCGAATACTAGTTATGCCAAATACATAAATAACATAATGTACCTTTGAAACAATATTTGAAATGACAATAAAAGTCACCTCTAACAAATTTCTTAAGGGAGGTAATTAAAAATCGTGAAAATAACTTTTTTTTTATCTTTCAAAAATCTGTACTGGGGGTCCCAGGGAATTGCACCGGCTGAACCGGCATTAGTTACACCACTGTTTACTACACATTAACAGAATCTCCATTTTTATGTCATAGCAAAATATTTACAGTATTGTTTCAAGAGTCAAAGTATGTGAATGTATGAGAAGATTACTACATATGTGTCCCCCCACTGTCAAAGAAGCTTTATTGTCTACCTTTAGATGCCACAAATATGTTGTTTCTTGTTTGTTTTTCAAAAGCATTCTATATACAGAACCAGATAGGACAGAGGTAAGGTAGGTGAGTCTACTATATTTTGATTTGTTTTGTTTGAATGAAGAAAACAAATGGAAAAGAGAGGTGGAGTGGTATGAGAGTAAATAAAGAGGAATGTTACCAGATGGGAAACAGAACAATGGCAATGGAAATATAGCAAGAAGATCGTTGTGTCGAATTTTCGCACCCACCACACACTATAACTGAAAAAAAAGACATTTTTTGAAGACTAGCTATTTACCCGAACGATTGGTCGGATGAATTTGTTTTTATTAAGAGGTAATTCTTTCTTAAATCCAGGGATGTCCTGCCAAATTTGACCTCGTGGTGGGAACTCATGTCAGAGCATTTAGCACAGTGTCGGCACTTCATCTGTGTGCGCATAGCGGGCCCGAGCAGGGTCTGCGGCGCTGAGGGAGGAGGGGGGGAGAGTCTGAGGACCCCACCGTGGTAAGAAATTGAAAATAAGTAAAGGATAAAAATTGACAAATATCACAAGTTTCCCGACTTGAAAATGGAATTTAATTATTGTCTTAAATGTATGTCTTCATCATAAACGTAGTAGAAATGAATTTTCATAACCAGCTTATATTGAACAATTGATTTAATTTAAATAAGGTATGTATACAACTTGTTACTATTATTTTTCTAAGTCAGACTTAGTCAAGTTTTGTGGGTAGATTGGGTTGTTCGCTACTCCGAC
>NNCF01142839.1:12516-35634 GCA_002313205.1 Laupala kohalensis
TGAGAAACGGCGCGTAGTATTTTCCGGGAAATTTAGAAATTCCGCATTATATTTCCTTCTCTGAAGGTTCTCTCGATTAAGTCTCAAGCTGCTACTAGCCTAACCACAGACAATACCGCGTCTTTTCTGCCCACTTATCAGTCAATGCAGGATAAAATAAGTTTCATTTGGTACATTTAGCCATCATGTGGACCTCTTAATACACAAGTGCAAACTAAGATATCTGATATTTTTATTCCGGCTTCCCAGAGGCTTCCCCTCTCGCACAAAACTTATTACTCAAGGTCATGCGCGCAGATAGAACTTATCGGCTCTGTATAGCCAACCCTTTCCATTGTAGCAGTCTTCTTATTTTAAATGCAAAATTGTCAATTCAGGCTATATTAGTTCTTATAGAGGTAGATTGGATCATTTAGATTAAAATTATATATTAATAATGAGACACTATAAGTACTTACATTGCTCTAAATGAAAACCAAGCTGTAAGAATATCACTTTCTCTCGCTCCATCCATTACATCCCTACTTGAATTCACCATGATCTACATTGACGGTTCGGTAGTATCTTTGTGTCCTGTGCAGTGTTCATCATTATCCTTTATTTTTCCTCTTTATTTACACCATAAATAACAAAATTTTCTGAAACCATGAACTGATATGTCATGAAATTTATCTAGGGGTAGGGGAGACCGGGCGACACTGCGTATCTATCGCACACATCGAATATCTATCAGCTAGCGTATCAGTGTGCTATATAGTCGGTCCATATCAGTGTACTCTGTGACTAGCAAGTGGAGGCAAGCGTAGCTAATCGTGACTTGTACAGTGGCGCTGCTGCTGTTCTTGTGTTCGACCGTTTTGTGTTTCCAACATTATGAAGTCAACATGATCCAGAGTATAACTGAGGTAATGTCAACTTTTCATTTAAGTGTCAAAATACTTTTTAAGCTACATTTATTTTTTGTTTCATTTTAATTAGCGACGACATAACCTTTAGTAATTTCTGTAATTCATAATTCCGATTCTCAGGCACGTTGTGACTGTATTACCCCGGGCAGTAGCGGCGATTGGGAATCAAAAGTAGGGGAGCAAAAAAAATATTGACAGTTTTCATTTACATGACATTTTCTGCGTACTTTCACTAAGTGTGATTTAAATAATGAAATAAATCAAAGGAAAGACAATTGGTGATTACCACATCAAGGATGGTGTAATTTTTTTTATAATTCCCAGTTTTAGATGGTTAAAATGAAATTTTTATCTTTCCTTAAAAAAGTGGGGGTGGCTGCCCCCCACGCCCCCTCTAATCGCCGCCACTGATCCCAGGGTTCAGTGGTATGATCGGGAGCCTTGGGTCGTGGGAGCAGCGGCCAATGATGATATCCAAGCGGTTCGCACGAACCGGTTCTTAAAATTAAAAGGAAATCAGCGAACCAGTTGGAAACAAATTTTATTTATTATTGTTCAAAAATAATAAATGAAGATTTGAATTAACAAATTACTGAAATGTTCTCATCGATAATCTGGGACATTATTTGCATTTTTGTTATATCTGACGTAATAATGACTCTCTTTGTGGGTTCAAAATACTTTTCTTAGAATAATTCGACAATATTTTATAAAACATTCCATTTGAACGCATATACATTGAACTGGAAACGTGTGATATACGCGATGAAATTTGAGTGATTAAGAATTATAATGTAAGTAATAAATTCACAAGTTTTGTTTCCATGAATCAAATTGAAAACTTTTAGGAAGGAAAGCAAAAACAGATTAGGTTCTCAAATATCACTTGCTTTTTGAGAACCGGTTCTTGGAAATTTGGGACATCGTCACTGACTGAAGCGCTCCTTTTTCAACAACATGCCCTATAATTGGTATGTGTTATACAACATAGAACCAACCCACAATGCAATTATTTTTAGAAAACCCAGTTTTAACAAAGCATTATATTAAAAATTCCTCAATGATGTTTTTCAAACATTTCCAGCTGTTTTTTATTTCTATGAACAATTATGTCTCGTTAGTATTTTTATTGCAATTTAAAAAATTAAACCAAAGATTACATTGTGAGTTTTTTTTATATCTGATCTTCTCATGTGATATATTCAACTAGGCGAGAAATTATGAGATATCTCACACTTGATTTCTCGCATTAGAGATGAAAAGTAGTGTTGTACTCACATTTTAAATGGTTTTATATAATTTGTATTCGAAAGTTAATTTTGATATCTTATTTTTTTTCTATAATAAATTGTCTTCTAAAAACTTATGTCGCTTGTTTATATTGATATTATTTTAGTTTTCATTTTAGTAACTCAGGTTCGTAGCCGGAAATTTACTTAGGGGAGGGGACAAACTTCCCGCCAAAAACTTTTTGATGTTAACATTCAAATTATTCATCTGTAAAACTGTTCAATTATTTCATGTTGTAATATAGTAAACTACGAATCATTGTGAAGAAATATTTTATGCAGTTGAAGAACTTACACTACAGTTTATAGTGAATTTTTTGGTGAGGCCGTCTAAATTAAGAACGAATTTCTTTCTACGATTCCCTTCCATCAAAATCACGAACTGTCCATTTTACCATAAAAGTATGAAGACTACAGGTTTCTTAGTTGCATATTAATAAGATTTCTTAGGCAGAGTCAGTCATCTTCCTCCTCTGGCCGAAAAGCGTGTTGTGTTGAATGGCGACATTACCATCTGATACAAAGCAAAATAGTTTCACCTCGGATGGCATAAGGTATATTACTGATTTTATGTTGGAAGTTTTGCAGCGATTTTTGTTTACCTTGGGGCCATAAGTTTACAAGTCTAGATGTGAAAAATAATGGGTTAGGCGTGAATGGTGTTATAAGCTTAGGTGCGAAATACAAGAGGTCTTTTCTTGGTCGGCCATGCAGGCTTTTTTCTTGTATCAACTCTGTGCCTTGCCATTGTCTCCAAAATCAGTAAGCAGTTTAAATGAAAACATACCTCGTTCGCCAGGACAATTTCACGTTCGCCAGGACAATTTAAACTAGTTCACTGATTTTTTATTTTTGTTTGTTTTGTGATTGGCAATTTATTTTCAATATTTCATTTACCGTAGAAATATTATTTACCCATAAAGTGAACTTTGAGTGGGTTATTTCTTCTACAATTTGATATAATGAAAGAGTAGTCTTCCATCGTAAATAATTTCTCTTGAAACCTAAGAACTGACTCCACGTCGGAGAAATCGCCATCATTCGGCAAAAATGTGTGCCCTGATATAAAAAATTTGAGACACACTTTCTTTGGATT
Source organism: Laupala kohalensis (assembly GCA_002313205.1). Taxonomy (NCBI): domain Eukaryota; kingdom Metazoa; phylum Arthropoda; class Insecta; order Orthoptera; family Trigonidiidae; genus Laupala; species Laupala kohalensis. The sequence continues at coordinate 15,810 of NNCF01142839.1, forward strand.
TTGCCATTGCTTAATGATACGTTTTAACATTAAAACCATTTTTATGTTACGAGTCTGACCACCACACGAATTATCTCCAATGTTTCTTCTGATAAATAGTTTTTACTGAATGTTTTTATACACGAAATCAACTTCCTGAATAAATCTTCCAGCAGCGTTCTCCATCCATAAAAATCAGGGTCCTTCATTTTTTTGGCAGTGTGTTTTCCATAACTGCCGCTGTAAAATATGATGTACTCACATTAAAATATGATGTACAACCATAATTGCCCCTGGTGAAATGTAGTGTACACACATCGTAGCCGATCTATAGATGAACTGAAGGTTACCATCGCACAATGGGATAGAGTGACCTCAAAGTGGGACAAAAGTAGCCGCCGCTGAAAATTGTCACGTACCTTTACAAACGTATTTTTTAACAAGAGAAATGAGCAATGACTACCTACTAATCCATTTTGAGTCTTGAGTGTGTTCATTTTCTAGTTCTTTCAATATTGGAGAAAATTGGAAAATCATTACTTATTTGAAATAACACGAAAGACGAGAATCGACGATGTTTATTAATTTCAACGTACTAAAGTTTGAATAACAGAAGAGAATCGATGTTGTTTATTAATTTCAACGTACTAAAGTTTAAACGTGGTACTTAATTTATTGTGAAGTAGTATCTAAATCATCTTACAACATTTATTCCAATTATCACTTTCTTCTTTGAAATTTCCAGTCGTAAGTAAACTTATTTTTCTTCGGGCGAAAGATCTGTGCTTTTCTTGACCAATGATATCTCAGCTTTCTTGATCTGACCTTCTAAGACTGTTGATGAAGAATCAAATGGGACACGTAGACGTTGAAATAAATCATTCATAAGTTTGACAATTTTCTTTTTATTATTAAAGGAATAAATTTTTCTTCAAATCGTGATTTATATTCAAGGACAAAATTGTTCAAAATAAGACTAACTTCTGTAGGTGAAATATGTTCACCTTCAATCTTTTGAATTGTTTTATGGAAAATAGACGTCTGATTATGTACAAAATATATTAATATCTCTGATAATTCATAATTGAAAAAAGATTCCAGAATTTTTGGACATTTGTCTAAACTTAAAAAATATGAACAGAGAGGCTCAAATAATTGTAAGACATGCTCTATTGCAGGTGTTAGAGCAAGCCATCTAACTTTTGTATATCCTAAAAGCTTTGTATTCAACATTTGCGTCTTTACAAAATTGTTTTAAAGTAGCCACACAAATAGTAAAATGACTAAAATACAAATAAATTGTCGTTATTATTACTTCTACATCAATTGGCATGGCACATGACTGTGTTGATTGCTTTTGTCAAATTATGTGCATTACAACCTATTCCTAGTATTTTCTTTTGCAGTAAATCTTGTAATTTTACATAGACATTATTCACTCCTTTGCATCTTCGCCCACCAAAATTTGTGTTTGTATTATCAGCTATTAGTGCAACAACTTTAGATTTCAATTTGTTTTCATTTATTACTCTGTGGTGGTTTGACACAATTTTAGCAGTTTTGCCCTCTATGGATTCTCAATTTAAAATTTTTACTTGAATGCCCTTGGTAACATTATAATTCCTTACTAGTATTAGATACAATTTGGTTTCATTATGATTTGATGCATCAGATAAAACCATTACAAATGCTCCCCCAGGGGACTTACATCTAGTAAGTACGTGTTTGGCGAACACGGGGCCGCGAGCTGAGTCTGGCATTGCTCCCACTTACTTGTGCCATGCTCCTTCCTTTCTCTTTTCTGACCTCCCTTGGTCACCTCTTGTTCTTTTCGATCCCGACGCTATTAGGGCTAGGGTATCTTTCATTTTCCTCTNTTGTACAATCCATACTTTGAAAACTTTGATTGTGAATTATGGTATGAAATACAAATGTTTCCTCCATTATAGCTAACTGTTTTTCATCTTCACAATAATTAGAAGTTTTAAAAAAATTTGTTACTTTACTCCTGGAAGCTGATGCATCTAATGATTGCTTATGTTTGTTGGTGTTCAAGTATTTCGTTATAGCTTCTCTGCCTCCAACTGCAATACAAAATTCTCCTCTGCAAATATTGCAGAAAATAATGGTCTCTCTCTTTGATATGAGGAATGGAGATTCCTTTTTCAATTGATAATTGAAATAGCATTTCCTCTTTCTTGATTTTTCCATCCCTTAAATGAAATTAAAAATTAAAAATAAAATATAGAGCTACACGAATGATGCAATTATGAATAAATAAAATTAATAATTAAAACTAAAACTTTAATATCAAAAACGATAAAACTTTACTAAATCTATATTTAAATTATTTTACACTTGTGTTGAAAACAGGGTTGTATAAAATTGAATTAATGAATTAATAAAACGTGAATTGTACGTACCTGAGTATAATATTCACCGAGAAAAATAATTTCGTATTTCCATTAGAAGTAAACACGAAGTATAATATAAAGATAAAGTAAAGAAAGTGAAGTGCGCAATCAGTGCGCAATGGTGCGAGACACGTGTAGTTCTCCTATACCCTGTGCATGCGATTAATAATCGCGTCTTTCCGAACTGTACAGTCACATGACGCATAACATTTCGGCGCGGCATTTCTGAATACAGAGATTAACATTAGTTTTAAAATATCGAAAAGGAGGACAGGTAGGAGGACACTTTATGAGGAAGGGCAGAACCTACAAAAGAAGGACTGTCCTCTCTAAAGGAGGACGATCGGTCACATTATTATTATCTAACATTCTCAAAATATAAGTCTACATCAACGAAAGTAAGAAAAATATTCCATCTATCTTTGGTTTCTTTTGAATACAAACAATTGAATGTAACACAGCGCAAGCCGCTTCCTTCTTGAACCTTTTTTATCCGTGTTTCAAATAGCAATGGAAGCTCAAATTCGAAAGCACAGATCAATACCAAGATCAAATTTTCAAGACCATGAAAATTAAATGATGATTCAGGAGGCTGTGTTTGACATAGATCTAACAATACATGGAACTCTGAGAGAAGTTTTGTGTTCCTTAAATCGTGCAGACTTTATTAATTAGAAGAAAAAATTGATATTCTAATTGAGCTACCATGATGGATGATAAGGTAAACTTAATGAGTCTAATATCTTAATTATCAACCGTACCGAGAATCCCAACTCCTAAACAAGAATGTTGTTATCCAAATTAAAACCGTAAGATGTTTATGTGATGAGACAAATCGATTTTTGAATTTTTGACTTCTCATAATCGATTGAAACCGATTGAAAAGTTTTTTTTTTCTTTTGGGGCTCTTAGGACTCGTCAGATTGAAAAGGGGGCGATAAAAATCGCTTGAGAAGGGAATTCCCTTGCTTTCTTACTTTGTTTCATTGTAAATGTAGAATATTTCCTCAGTATGATGAACTCGGAAATCTGTGACATTTTATTTCAAGAGAAACCATTAAATTTTGATTATTTTGAATATTTCATGTTATATGAGTTACCTCTCTATTATAAATATTAGAAACAAATATCAAATTTTGAATATTTCATGGTACATAAATTACCTCCCTATTTTATATATTAGAAACGAATTTAAAACTATAAAACTAAAATATTAATTTAGTGTATTTTGTATAGCAATTATAACTTGCATCAAAGCAGAATAAGTAAGTAACTAACGGGACCCAACGAATATTTCAGGGCCCGCCAAACTCGGTAGGTAAGTGAGAGCTTTGAGAAAATGAGGACTATCAAGTGTATTGGATATTGGTTACTGGTTTGTCATTCATTTTTCAAATTATGGATCACAAAATGCAAAAAGAGATAAAGGAATATGTTCTTTTGACATGATATTGTAAGAGAAAATAATGTCTTCGAATAGAATGCTAAACTTACTGTACTAAACCTCTTGGAACACAAGATGAAAATGTAATTTACATAAGTTCTCTCCACACATCATAAGAGTTTAAAACATTCCACAAAATCTCTTTGAACACAGTTGAATGTGATAGTTAACTCAAGATATATTACTGACATCAGTCATTAACCCTTATTATTATGTTCATAGTGAAGCAATGTGCTAAAGAAAGGCTTATTTTGAAAGAAACATTCCCAAAAATCAGTCACTCGAAGTCATGATTAACAAAAGTTTAAAACAGATAATATATTTCTAAAAAGAAAAATAACTCTTCTATATTTTATATTATTACAAATACATCATTGAAAAAAGTAGGTCAATGGAAATTTCAGAGGATATAAGATGTTTTTAAATCAGTATTTTGTGTGTGTGTATATTGAGCATGTTTGTACATATGAGTGTGTTTCTGTATCTGTTTGTAAGTGAAAATGTGTTTGTGTTTGTATGTTAATATACAACCATATGGGTCTCATGTAGATAATTAATTTCTTAAATGTGATTTCTTTCTCATTGTAACCTTGTGTACTAATGTTCTAGACATTTTATATCATTTGTGTATGTATTGTTATTTAACTTCTTACTATTGTATTAAGTATACTTTGTCATCTTTTCTATCTGCCACCAAGCATTGCTTGCTTGCAAGTTAATAAATTATTATATTATTAGTATTATTATTATTATTATTATTATTACACAAATTACAGAGATAAATGTAAAATTATAATTAATAAACAGTTTGCATATCAAAGTAACAAAAGCACAGAAAAACTTTTAGAGAATTTTGCAAATTTAATAAATAATAGATTAAATAAATATGAACATATTTTAATGTTATCGATAGACATGTCAAAAGCATATGAGATTATTGATCATGATAGATTAGGGGAAACCTTAAAAAAAATAGGAATTAGAGGAGATACATTAAAATGATTTCAAAGTTATTTAAGTAACAGATCCTATAAAGTTAAAATAGATAATGCATATAGTGACAGGATCAATTTGGACAAAGGTGCTCCTCAAGGTAGTTATTTGGCCCCACTACTCTACATCATTTATGTGAATGATGTAAAGGAGTATTTCAAAAAATGTAAATTTTTTATTTATGCGGATGACAATATTATAATTTCCTTTAATAAAGATCAAGAAATGGCCCTACAAAATTTACAAAATGAGTTCAAAAACTTTCAAAATTGGGCTCATGAAAAAGGTTTCACTTTAAATAAAAATAAAACCAAATTAATACATATCACTATCCCACACACTAAAAGAAAAGATTCAGTAATAACATTCCATAATAATAACTGTATTCATAAGAATTTCCAAAACTGTATTTGCACAGATAGAATAGAATTAGTTAGTAATCTTAAATTTTTAGAAGTAATTACAGACAAAATTTTTATTTGGAAAGAGCACATAAAAACTAAGAACTTGTCTATGGAGAATGTAGAATATAAAAACCATCACGCCTAATTATATACTTGAAATTATTTATTATGCTTCATTTGATTCTGTTTTAAGATATGGAATTACCATCTGGGGTTCTGCACCCAATGCACACATTAAAATTCTACAAAATTTACAAAATAAAGCACTCAAACGTTTCAGTGAAAATAATTCCATTAGTAAGAACATAATGTATTTCAATGAGAAAATTCTAAACAAAAAGAACTTATATGAATTTAATATATTAACAAAATATAGATTCAACTCAAATATTCTAGAAAAACATGATCATTAACACAAAACAAGAAAAAAATATAATTTTAAAATCCCGTATTACTTCAATAAATATGGAGAAAGAAAAGTAGAAATTATGATACCAAAATTAGTAAACAAATTACCGGACAACATAATAGAATTAAATTCAAAATATATATTTGAAAGGGAACAGAAAAATTGACTGTTAGAAATAAAAGTTAAATCATAATTAATCATTTCACATTATTAAATAGAAAAAATCCTCTCAGTCTGAAGAAAAATTTTAATAGGTAGATAAGTATTTAGAATATGTTAATGATAAAGACAGACTAAATTGAATAAAATAGTAGGATATTGAATTACCATCAATTCAAAAATAAAAAACAAAGCAAAACTATACTTGTAGTAGAAGGACATTAAATGTTTTAAATAAGAACTAAAAACTCTGACAAGTTCTTGTGAAGTTAGAGAGATTTTTTATATACTAATTAACAATAATTAATGAATGAAATTAATAAATTAAATATATGTGTAAAATTTGCTAGAAATTGCTTAACATTAAATGAAAGAAATAAGTTGTACTAACTAGGTATATATTTATTATGTATAAATAATTTTCATATTTTGTTCAATTTCAATTCTATTATTATTATTATTATTATTATATGCAAATAACTTATTGCAAAATAATTTGTTAGAATAATTGAATAAAAAAAGGTTGTATTACCTATGTAAAGGCTGTATAAACTATGTAAAAGCAATGTTAAAAACCTAAAAAACGTGTGTTTTGCTGTTAATTATGTATGTATGGATGTATTCCGGAAATAAATTTCAATATTGTTATTATTATTATTATTATTATCATTATCAGTAGTAAGAGTTGTATAACAATGGCGTGATGAAGAATAAGTGGAATTAATATCATCCAAGAATAACTAGAATCATTTAAAAATATTATTTAGAGATGTTGAAATTAGTAATTTTAATATATATTGTTGGCGCGCAGGGCATGGCACCGCTGCTGGCGCTTGGCGCCCAAGTGGCGTGCGTGGCGCAGGCGACGCGTGAAGAGGCTGCCCGGGTGGTCCAGAGGGCCGCGGCGGCTGCGCGCTCGCAATCGGTACGCGTGCAACATCGCTATGCGCGAACTCGAGTGGCTGGTCATCGCAGCGATCTGAGCACCGCGTACTATGCCTCTGGTGTTGCGGCTGCCATTGCACACAAGAGGAGCAGCGGCGTCCATTGTCTTCGCTCCGGTTATGTAGGTCCGAAACCAACAAGATACGACTTACGGGATTTCAGTCCTCGCGGCGAATTAATAGTAACGAGATATGGAGCGATGTGCGGCCTGGCCTAACTAACCCATTCCAGACGGTATTCCAGACAAAGGTTGCTCCAACCGATAGAAAAGCTAACTTCAGACTCCTTGCGATCAAAGATTAATGATCAAGACCTCTGACCGTCACAGTTGGCTCATCAATTACTACCGGTTCTACGAATCGGCTGATGTAGGCGGTAGCATTCGAACGTAAAGTCACTTAGATTCTGCTGATACGAGTAAAACACCCACTTGTCTACAGCGAAAGTAAGGGTCGACAATCTCACAATGCTTGCATTGGGTCCATGACTTTCACATGATCTTTAGGCTCCTCCCTCATCATTATTCTTTCGCTGCGAGTACTTTAGGCGACCTAGGCAGATAATAGTGTTCCGCTCCACCCCTTAAATCACAAATGTAGCCTCTTTCCTGCCCCTTAGACTCATAATATGATCGTATTTACTGCTACAAAACATATTTTACTCCCTGTGAACTTGTTGGAATGATTTAAATGTTACAATAATGTTTCATTTTGACTTCTTTCTCGGGTGAAGATAAATCTTCGTCAGTAATGCCACAGATTACAACTCGACAATCACTAAAAAAAATTACACATTATCATTTTTATACTAAATTTTCCCATTTCCATGAAAATACCATTGAAAAAATTGTATTGTACTTTTTTTAAACTTGATAAAAAATGTATTTATTGCGTCCTCTGCAAGTTGGCGCCCTATACCGCTACCTATCTAACCTAATAGTAAACTAGACTTTGGGAACCAGTGTTGCCGCACGTCCCGATTTTCAGGACGTCATTCAAGACAAATGACAGCCAAAATCACGCTTTTGCTGAAGGAAGAATGTAGCTTGCTGAAATCAGCCTAGGACGTGGTTAGTGAAAGTTCTAAAGACACAACTTTACAGAAATAGACTTCAAAGAGAAAATGGAATAAAAATGAACGAAATGCACTCTGGATTCATACAGTTGGAGACTACGTTGTCTCAAAATGATGCAAAATCAAATAAAAGAAATATTTTGACAACTTTGCTGGACACAAGAGAAAAAGAGACAATTTTAAGATGTGAAATTTTGTAATAGAATACATTAATAAAAAATTGATCTTGAAAAATATTTAATTATAAATAATATATGCAATAGTTATTCAAACAGATGGAATATTCATAAAAATGTTATAACAGAATTCGTGTAGGTGATAAGACTTGGTAAGTTATGGACACGAGAAAGGTGGGTCAGGAAGGGGAAACTCCCCACCCCAATATTTTTTCAAGTCGGAGTTGTGGCGTGAATCTCGCCATGACGTAAATTAAAACACGAAGTATGGAAACGATGGATGCTTGCAGGGTGGCGATCTTGTATGGCCGCAAACGTCGCAGTAGCGCCTCTGGGGGCCACCAGCAATGCCATAGAAGGACCAGAGGCTGCGGCGTGGGCATTGGCGCGAAGGGCTGCTGGAGTGGGCCGACTTGCGCCCGCGATCACCCGGGTCGCCCGAGCTGCTCGGCGCCTCGTCGCTGCCGAACCGCCCGTGCGCGCCGCCGCGTTCTGGGCTGCCTTCGCTGCGAGAGACCACTTGGTTCAACATGCGGCCGTCGCGCTGCGTCTCATGCGTAAACACGCGGACGCGGCTCGTGTAGCAGCGGATAGATGGCGCACTGTGCCGGATCTTACACGACCATCCGAAATGGTGAGTGTTGCCTTGTCGTCGTGGTCAGCGCTCCTGCTGAATCCTGGGCATTCCTCGCGTGAATTTTATGATTATGGTACAAATATCATTTCTTGTATCCTCTTTGATATCACGAAACAGCTTATGTCGTTTTCCATTCTTAGTCGCACCAAAATGCATTACAAATATACTTATATTACTATTACTTTCTCATATATGTAGTATATAGAAAGTATTGTAATCGTGAAAAATTTCGAAAGCTAGATTTCGACGGAAACATCCATTTTGGCGCCCTGTTTCTGAAAAAGTGGTTTGTGGCATAACGTTCATCCATCTGTCCGTCTGTGCGCAGCGATTCTGAGTAAATAGATGAATCAATTTAATTCGTATTTACGGTAAAATTTACTTGTTGTCGATGCATGTGCTCTTTTTTTTAATTTTTACTTTACAACAAAGGGTACTTCACATGAAGATCAAAGAACTCTTTCGAATATTTCTCAAAAACGACTCCAACGATTTTGTTTATATTTTCTGTACGTAAAGTACAAGTAGTATGCATTACATCCGCATTAGCGATATTTCGCTGGAGTAAGTGGTATAGACGTAAAATAATTTATGTCTGCTACACTTACACATTAGTTTACTGTTTCAAGACGCTTGAATAGTATTTAGCAGTGTAAATGGACCAAGCAGAGAGACACATTTCGTAAACTGAAATGAAAAATATGATAATGATAAGATATATAGGAAGACAGTAAACGCACTAAAGATACGAAAACACATCAATTTCTGTCTACAACCAAATTATATTTACATAACACTCATACGATATTTATAAGACTGATATGTCGCTATATGTTTTGAAATAATATTCTGAAAATGTATTTTAGTTTGAAATTTCAAATAAAAGGCAGTAATAAGTTCGTCTAGCACCTTTGAGCATGAATAGAACACTAGAAGACGACAAAAATTTAGAGGATCACGCCAGAAATGACCTATAGAATTTATGCTGCAGACGGAGAAAGGTATATGAGAAAGTATGTGCAATGGTTTTACACCACTAGTTACATATACTGTGTATTCACATTTGTCATTCATTTCGCCTCTTGTGGCTCCATATAACATTGCAATTAATCTTACTGTATATATTGTGAAAATGTACAAATATTGTCTTCTAAACGTCGAAAAGACAAAAATGATACCCTTTCATAAAAGCTTAGGGGTGTTCGGATGTTTATTAGTATAGAATAAGTAGAACTAGGAATTTTAGCTTGGGTGACAAAAATTTGAAAAATTGTACCCCTTTCCATACTTTACGAGTAAAATATCAAAAACCCAGAAATAGTTTTTTAGGTATTTGNAAAATATCAAAAACCCAGAAATAGTTTTTTAGGTATTTGAGTTAACGTTGACAAACAAAAACCGTTATATCAATTGGTTTGTGAGACAAAATTTAAAAAAGTGTCTAAATTTACCCCTTTAAAATGAGAATAATTTTAAATTTATGGGTATTTATTTTATTCAATGAACCTCTTGGGATTGCAAGAAATTTATGTCGAATTTCAAGATGACTCCAATTATTTGTACAACGAGGTTCCGTAAACATAAATATGCAGTTTCGCATTTATTAGTGAGAGTAGTGAGTAGATTTTTGTAGTTACTCATTAAGTATCAAATTTATTAGGAGAAAATAGCGTAGAAAAACTAAAGGTTTTCTTAGAGGATGCTTTTCAGAGAACATACAAAAACGTTAAGCTCCTAGGACGATTGCAGTTATCCGAACGCTTTTTGGATGTTCAGGAAAATTCTTAGACCAAACGCGAAGTTCAGAAAATGATTCCAAATTTTTTAGTATTTCACATATTGAACACGAAATGCATAGTAAAAAGTACACAAAACAAGAAGTTAAAATGATTTTCAAAATAAGTTTTGATGTATCTATTACACTATTAAATTTGTTTCATAAAATAGGTAACGTTCGGGGAATATATTACTCTTTCTTTGGTATTGCAATTTTATTCCCATTATTTTGCTATGAATAATATTAATTAATAACATAATATAAAGTATTAAATTAACCAAGTTTTAATGAATAAATTTACATGTGTTGCGTTTACACTTCAGTAGCCTCATTATCGCAAATACTGAAGTGGAGTAGTAATTAAGAACCACAGAAAGGTAATGAAATGTTACACACCAGTGCTAACTGCACGGTAGCTATATAGTTTATTATTGGCTCACATACTCAATTAGCGTCGTAATTCAATGAACAGTAGTTATCCATTGTAGTATTCGTAGCTGCCTATTGAGTGGAATTCTCATCCGGCACTTCATTATGTTAGTCTCGGGGCACACTATCGTAATGGAACAGCCGTCCCCCAGGGGGACTTACATCTAGTAAGTACGGGGCCCCGAGCTGAGTCTGGCATTACTTCCACTTACTTGTGCTTGGCTCCTTCCTTTCTCTTTCCTGACCTTCCTTGGTCACCTCTTGTTCTTTTCGATCCCGACGCTAGGGTATCTTTCATTTTCCTTTTTTTATGTTCTGATATATGTTTTGAGTAATGTTATGATTTATTGTAATTCAGGAGGGTTTTTAGTGGGTATGATTGAGTCATTTGGCGAGTCCCACACGCGAGGAGAGTCATGTTGCATTTCCCTACCTGTGCAGAATTTTATGGCTCTAATCACCTCGATGTGGACGAGCCGTAAAACCCCACACAAAAAAAGAAAGAAAGGAACAGACGTGAATTGATGTGAAGAGTACTTCGAGGGACGTCATCAGGGACGACCGGGGAGGGGACACAATTTTGGAATTAAAAGATAATCAGATATCTGTATCTATTAATTAAAAGTTTACTATATCGTTATATTCTCTCCTAGGGGACAACACCTTAACGAACAATAGAATAGTGAGAGTTTGTGTGCTCCAATCAATCTAAGGGCAATGCCGGTGGTTGAATTCCTACTAGTAGGGTCACCCAAGCCGGGCAAGCCTCGGCAGAGGAGCCATAGGTTGAGGGAAGGAAGCCTCGAAAGAAAACCAAGAGGTAGGGAGTGGATACACTACCTCCCTAGATAAACATAGGGTTACCTTTCCTATACTATTAAATGATGTTTATGGGAGTGATACATCCATAAGAAAATAAGACAAAATGCCAATAAGACAAAAGAATTGAATATGGTTAATTGGAATGTGCAAGCATTAGCTATACAAAGAGCACTTCTTAATCTACAAAGGGTTTTAAAAGGTTGCTCGACCAATCCGGATGGCAACTGGCAAGAGCTTCGGTCCGACCACTGTTAAGATTGACGTAGAAAATGCCCTTTGGAAAGTAGGAATTAGACAATGGAGAGGGAAGTTGAAGACCGGGAGATATGGAGTGCTGTTTTAAAAGAAGAAAGATGAAGATTAGAAGATTGCGATTCACTCGGCTGTCTCATCTGAGATAAAACTACAAAAGTACTAGTCCATCCGAACAGCTGTAGTTTTTTCTAGGGTAAAATTAAGAAAATTATATTTACAATAAAAGATAAATGCTGTCCCATTCTTTTGCGAGAACAGACAGGCCCACGCACACTATTAAAAACTGTAACTAGACATAAACTAATTGTGTGTCCTATTTGCGAAACTAGTGTGCTCTAGTTCAGAACAAACAAGTCATTTCCGTTCAGGAGCTCATCATTCATCTATGATTGTGCAGCACTTTAATGCATCATCTCACCTCTCATTTATTGTCGCAGACGAAGACAGAAATACTTTCGCATTATAAATAAATTTATTGTCAAGAAAGCAGTTACAAACTGTTTATGACAACGCGGAGGACAAGAAATTAATTCACTCTACGAAAGCAAGCAAGAGACCATCCCATTAATTCCGAAGAAGAATCCTAAACCAGAGACAGATTTAACATTTCAGCACTCTGGTATGATACGAATAAAATTAGTTCGCTACGCGTTATAATATTGACAGAATTCCAACAAATTTGGAATAATAAAACACACGAAAATTGTTAACAAATATCTTCCCTCGAGTTTACCAATAGTTATTACGGATAATCAGTTATCAACTCCTATACATTGGCAAAGTTTAGAAATGACTAGTCCGCTTCCGCTTCTCGCCTGAAATAGTTTGTCCACTCGCTAAATTAATTCCCTGGTTTGCTCGAACAAATCCTGCCTTTTCTCCTCTTACGATCATGTTAATCCTGCATTTCTGTGGTAAAAATAATGTAACTGTCCGATCTCTCGAACCGTTTTATTATTTTTCTTTTAGCTTGTGGAACATAAAATTGAATTCGAATGTATACAAGGACCTATAACAGGAAAAATTAACAGTATTACATCCATAATTAATTAGATTTTTAAACCTGTAACTCACAGAAGTAGGTAGTACTCAATGTGACGTTCATCACTTCAGTAAGTAATGTTAATTTGTCTATGTAATTGATAAAAAATTTACTTCCAATGTAATACTTGAATGTGTTCAGGACACAAATAAGTGTTTTTCCGAGGGCAACTATGTACCCGAAGTCACATACATGTACGAAGCAAATGAATAACTAAAAAGACCGATTGTCTGCATCGAAATGCAATACCAGTTCCTTCGAATACCTCCCTCAAATACGTAAGATGAGTGTGATATTGCAATGAACATTTCCTACTGTGTATCCTAAGAACGGAATAAGTACTCTCTGTCAAATGGAATATTCATGCCATAACACTGGATAAAGTTTTTATTTACATGGAAATTCCCTCTAGTTTACTAAAGGGCAGAAAACTGAAAAAAAATCAAGTACGTAGACGCTTGTTGTACCAATATTATCATTATTTCCATATATTTCGTGTATTTGACATTATTTTTGGTCACCTGCTTTTGCTATTGTGACCCTTTCTACATAATTTTTAAACGTCAACCATTAGTCCGCGGGCCATTTTCTATACACTTTCGATCGAGCAGAACGGCACGGGAAGGTGTTCTGCAAAATGTGGCCCGAAGAAGAAAACTAATGGGTCATATTTATTTATTTGTTACGCGATATTTTGATTCTCATCAATAAAATTATGTTAATTCAAACTAGAAAAATTAATGCACAATTTTTTATTTAAAAAAAGGTTTTTTATTTCTATTATAATAAAATGTTATATTGTAATGTAAGACGGGGTAATTCCGAACACAATTTTGTATTTTATCTAAGCGAATATTACGAGTCAAATATTAATTCTGACAGCATATATTATAACACGAAGTCGTGTCCCCCAACGTTTGAAAAATTTGATCTAATATGTTCTACAACTCGCGGGTCGCAAAAAACGTTTGGGCAGCGTACATAACATTCCCTTATAGTCGGAATAAAACTGGAATATGATTGAGATTGAGAAGTGGTGAAGTAGCGTCGTTGCCAGTTCGTGCATTGTCCATCATCGTCAGTGTTTCGTCACACTGCCGCTGTAACATTAGAGACTGACTACGACTCGTCTGTCATTCGTCCAGGCGGTGACGAGTTGCTCTGAAGTCACTTCTCGTCCCAGTAGAACCCCATTCCAGTTTTATGCGGAATAGCTCTCGCAATCTCCACTCCCTTTGTCACCGAATTGGTGATCCCTGTGTCATCATCAGCGACCTCTATTCCGTTGTTGAATTATCCATATCGAGGAATGTTATCCTATTACATTTTCGAATAATCGATACTCGCTGTCAATAGCGAATGTAATCATTCCACTCCTATGCCTCTGTGTGGGCTTTTCATTTCGTGATCTTTATGTCAAATGAGCCGCGCTCCGTTCGTTAACGGCGCATCCTGTCTCGCAGCAGAATCGTATTAGCGGAGCCGGCAGAGTTCGTTAGCTGGTATTGAACTAGTTAACACTTCCATCTATAGTACAGGAGGTGACACTACATGATAAGGCAACGCGGCAAAAATTGACGGACGCATTCATGGATAGGTGGCAGAATTTGTGGAAGCGCAGTATAAAAGGACGTCGAACACTTCGAGACATTCAACTAGTGCAGTGGCGGAGAGGACACTGCCCCGTCCCCAAAGAAAGGGATAGAAATAGTAGTAATGAATGGAAGTTTTTTATTTGAAAAAAAAATTGTACCCACTGAAATCAAGCGGAACACATAAAATCTGTATGAAAAGACGAATCATCATAGGACAATTATGTGACACTTTCCTTTTATTTCCACTTATACAAGGGGCTGCGATTTGTCTTACATGTACAATATTAGCATTCCAACGAAGTTCCGAACCACTTATCTAATAGAAAATTATTGAATACACCATGTCAACCGTTGACACGAAGAGTCTTCCATTGAAAACTAAAATTGTCGGGTGTTTACGCGGGATTATCTTGCTCTACCCGCATATTATTTGGTAAAAAGAAACATGTAGGCCTACCTTAATTTTGATATCCAACATTATATTTAATCATTACAATTTTTTTCCCTCGCTACCACTGATTTAGTATTATTTCATACCTATTGTAGTTTCAGATGGAAGGCCGAAAACGTTTCCGATTTCTTGTGAACTTGCGTTGACATTATGATTAAATCTGAAACAATGAAGAATCAGAAAGAACGCCCGATTGAAACACTTAACTGAAAACATGAATTATTTAAAAACGTAGTTTTTAATGGTAATTTATAAAAAGAGGAATTTAAGTTAATGCGTTATTTATGTATAAGAATGTCTTAAATTGCAGTTTCAAGAAGAAAATTTTACAAATATTTTCAGAGGGGCTCGCACACTCTGGTATTCCTCTTCATGGGCCCCTCTCAAAATCAAATCGTGGAACCGCCCCTGAACTAGCGGAGTATGCTAGTAAAAACCAGAAAGTGGTTTCAACTGACGAAGCAGACTATGGAATTCTAAACTGAACACGGTGAATCTGGTGTTTATTTATAGTAAAACGATTCGGGAAGACGGAGAATGATACACGCATGGGTACGGAGACGCAGGAAACAGCAGACCAGATATTTGGGTTTGCCCGTTGTATGCGCAGGAGAAGGCAGAATAATTACGGCTATACAGGAAGATAGATAAATTGAATTTGACTGTTGAAATGACCTTGGTTGAGTCGAAAAGTAAATGTGACTTATTACAAAACTGGCGGGAAGTTGGCGGGAATACGGCAAGCTATGATACAGATTTGCACACACCTCATAGAGGTAAGGGCGGACGACGCCACACTAGATGTGCTGTGTGACACGAACACTATAAAGAAGAAGGAATAGTATGGGAACCTTGTTTTGCTATGCTGTACATACAAAGTGACCAGAAGGTCAAAATCAATGTAAAAATAGATGTTTTCCTCTCGGGAGGAGAAAAAAAAATCTAGAATTAGAGAGGGAGTTGACTTCTCACGCTTTCGGGAAAATAATGATAGTCGAAATCCTCCTATGGATTATGTAATTTAGAGGATTAATTTGATTTAAAAATTGATCGGTTTTCTTCGTAGGTAGGACATACTTTTTGGATTGGATGGATGAATCAGGTCTTGGAGGGAATATATTATGTTGAAGACTAAGTGAAACAAGTAAATTTTTTATTGTTGTAGAAATTCTTTAGATGTCATAGTCCATAACAAATTCTTTAATTTGGGCTAACAAAATATCTCATTGGTATATTAAGTATAAAATATCCTATTCCTGGGCTGAGACACATTGATCCTCTATGTTTATGCTACTGACTTCTCAAATTTACTTTAAGTCGGTGTAAATATTATATCGAAAGATGGCGACTTGTTTAACCAATGTTTATCAAGATTAGTACCTGAAAAGATGAAGTATTAGTTCAAAAATGTCTCTGAATTTAGTTAGCATTTCTAAGGCTGTAAACAAAACTGAAGCGAAATCGTGAATGGCAATAATTAAATGGATACGCGTATGCTTGCTTCTCAGGTACCGATATTTCATTTCATTTAATAGATTTAGTCCAAGTGGTGTTATCACGTAAATTATGGTGAGGATGCAAAATCAAGTGGCATGTAAAAATATTGAAAATAGACTCTCCTGGAGTTAGTAAAAATCCAAAGAGATCTCGAATTTTTTTTCGACCGATTACAATACATTCTATATAATTGGAAAGTAATGACCCTTCTTTGATTTATAAATTTTCGCTGTATCTCGAAAACGGTGCGACGTACGAAAATGTTGTTTATCAATCTGTTCGTAGAATTTACTGAACAAAAGTGATGTCTAAATTGATATTTTCAAAAAATTTAATTTTAAGAAACCGGAAGTGGAGCGCTGTTAGCAAGTCCAGAAATAGGCTCCATTACCAATGCTCTCAAAGTCAATTCTCAAGTTTGGTTTCGATGCATCACTTTTTTCAGGAATTATAGGGCGAACAAAAGTCATACAAAGACTCACGTTGGACATCAACGAAAAACTTTAAAAATAGTCTCTGATGGAGCCAATTCGTTAAGATACGAAGAGATCTCGAAATTTTATCGACCGATTTTTCTTGTACATTCTGTGTAATTGGCAAGTAAAAATGATTGATTTGGGGTTGGGTTAACTGGGGTTGCACAGGAGGCGTATGAACGGTGCGCGTGGGCGGCGTTGGCGTCGGCTGCTGCGCGCGCCGCGTGCGATGGCTTCGTTCCGCTAGCACGCGCGTGCGAACGTGTGGCGTGCGCGCTCATCGCCGCCAAATACCGCGCCTACGGCCCTCAGCCGGGCACGGGCGCGACTGCGCGTGCCGTGAGGGAGGCGACGCGTGCGGCGGAGTCGGAGGCGGCGGCTGGATCAAAAGCGCTGGTGGCGGCGGCGGAGGCGGCGCGCGACGCGTCGAGGCGTATGCGCGAACGAGAGCGTATACATCAGCTGCAACAGCAGCAGCAGCAGCAGCAGCGAGCAGGGAAGTTGCGCGCGGGGAAATCCCCGGCGGCGCAAGGGACGCAGCGAAGACAAGTTGTGCCCACGGTCAGGATAGTAAAATTAGGTGAACAATATTTAGTCTTAAGTTTGATATTGTTGTTAAATGTATTACTATTCGACAACACCTAAGATGGATTTGAATCGAAGGGATGAGGTCAGAACACGTCATATAATGAGGCCACTAATTATTTTGAGCGTCAGTGTCAGAACCTGAGTGAATAGACGCAATAATATTGCGCCGGACTAGTAAATATTACTCCTACCCGGTATTCAAAATATATCGCAATTACCTCAGACATTATCTCAGCAGCTAGAGAATCTACAAACATCAAATTATTTGTTCCATGTCACGACTTTGTGAAAGAAGCAATTCGATATCTCTAACCATTTAGGAAATATATGAGGTGGGTTTCTTATTAAGTCATTCCTCAACATGTTTTGCTTCCCATATTCTCTCGTTCTACTCAGACGTTACGTCAGATACGTAGAAACGTAGAAACGTACAAAATTGAATTATGAAAGCACAAGCAGCTCCGAAAATAAAATAAAATAAACCGGACAAATCAGCGTTACTTGAGCGATTGAATCGCAAGCCAAAGCTCTTGAGAAGATGATCTGCGCGAATATTGATTAGTTTTCTTTGGTTTTACATGAATTTAAAAACAATTTATTTTATTTTCGTTTAAAATTCAAATGGAATATTAAAAAGCGAATTACTTACAATGCACTAGGAGTTAATGAAGTGCAGCATAAATTCATTCAGTTCAATGATTCGGTCGACAACGTCTGCAGTGATATCTTTAGTTCCGGATAGCAGCGAACCCTTCTGTAGTAAATTAATTTACATTTACTCCAACTAAAAGTAATTTATAAAGCAAGAAAATGAACTTTACTGTTTCTTGTACTTCCTCGCCTCTGCCATCTTGTGGAAAACTTCACCTAGAGAACAGGTTCGGATGTGAGAAACGAATTCAGATTGTTGGATGTAAAGTATTTCTTCAAACATTTGGATGTTACATCCCAATCTTATAGTATCCGAAATATATGGTTGGGATGTCATATTCAAATATTTGGAGAAGTCCTTTCCTTCTTCTGAATTTGGATCTTACATCCAATCTCAGGGTAGTCACTTCCATAGTGTTTTCTCAGTAGCTTTTGTATGCGCATGTAAGAGAAAACTCTATGCTGGATTAGGGTGATGAATGATATCTGTTTGAATGCGATCGTTTGTCTCAGATTCCGAGATTGAAAAGCCAAAACCGATGGAAGAAAAGACGCCTGCAGAAGTCAACGCTACAGTCGAGTCGTTGATCATTGACCCTTCAGTAGCGCAGACCAATAGTGATACTGGAGGCTCAGCGATTGATACAGAGGCGGTCCAAACCAGTCAGGTTTTTATGCTTATTTTATTATATCAAACTACTATGCGGATATCTGTGCTTTCACGAGGTGTACCATACTTGAATAAATTAATTTCTGCAACAATTTTGATATTCACTTTATTGAAGAATACGACCAACGTTTTTAATCTTAATCTTGATCTTACAATGTTTCGTCTACAGGTTAGGACTTAGTCAGGTATTACATCAATAATGTAACTACCTCACTTACTTTTGTTGAACATTGTAATATACGCAACATCCATCTACTCCTTTTCTCTCGACTTCCACCTAATAACTACCATCCCATTAAATTTTATAGAGGTCAATTGGACACAGAGATGGCCCCTTGTATGATATACACTGACATAATATTTCCCAAATGACACGACATTGATTTTATCGTCTCGTCGTAACTACGAAGTCGTAAATATCAAATGTTAGATAGTATAAGGTATTCTGGGTGAAATGACATCAGCAGTTCTGCGAGAGTGAGAAAGGGAGGAGGGAGATGGTCAGAGACGGGAAAGGAAGGAACTTGCGCATGCGCACCGCACCACTAGTCTACCGCGCGCACTGATGCCGTTTCACCACAGAAAAATCTTATTAACAGGAAGAAGGAACTGTCGTGCTAGCGTCTCCGTCTCAATCGCCGCCGACCTCCCCGCCTCCCATTTCGACGCCGCGGAGACTTCTGAGACGGAAAATTACCGCCTCTGACGCTGGAAGAGACTCCAGAAATAGTGACGCTTCGAGAAGTACAGGTAGTCCATCATTCACAGGAGGGACACAAGCGATCGAGGTAGGAATATACTTCACCTCAAAAAAGTGGAGTGAATTGAATATCGTTGGTATTGTTCAATTCTCGATATCATTTTTTTTTCTTTCGATATTTTTCTGCTATTTGATTCCAAGTCCAAGACTATACCAGAACCAAGAATATCTTTTTTTT
>NNCF01142844.1:1933-14993 GCA_002313205.1 Laupala kohalensis
TTTCAATAGCTTTACGTTTTTTTGGAGGCATTGTTAAGCAATGATGTTCAATTGTTTTTGTTTATAATTCTAAATTACCAAGTGTCGGTTAAGTAAGAAAATTCTTTTGTTGTGTTTCTATGACAGCAAAAAAGTAAACAAATTACATACATACATACAAACACTCTCCTTTATATATAAGATATATAGGCACGCTAAGGTGTGGCGTGTTAATAGGCAAGCTATGAAATACACAGCACAGCTGATAAATTACGTTTTATTTGTTTTTGTGGGTTTTTTTTGTGTTTTGTGTATGTATTAGTTAACGAGAAGTGTTAAAAAAAAGTAATGGAAATGGCTGACCAGATCGAAACAGCGTGGTTGTCAGGAGACGGGGAGAAGGTAGACGAAAGTGGATTCGTGGAAGGTAGTTGAAGGGACGAAGCAATTAGTAACTCGGAGGAGGAAGTAGACGCAGGCGCGAGCTTGAAAGAAAGATCGGAGTCCGAAGAAAGTAGTATGGGAGAGGAACAGATTAGAGATGACGCGGATGTAGAAACAAAAGAACCAAAAGGAACGCAGGACATGATGTTAATGATCCAACAAATGTTTTTCGAATTAAAATCAGATGCAAAAACACATGAGACAAGAATGCTAGACTCGATGAATTAAAATTAGAGGCAAAAATACGTGAAAGAAGAATAGATGCACTACTGGAAGGTAAATTTGAAGAACATTTCATAAGAATGGATACATTCGAAATCAAAATGGAAGCTAAATTAGAGCAGTTTAAAATTCGGGGCGAGGAAAATATTAAATCGCTAACCAGTCACCTCGAAGTCAAACTTGAATTGGCTATTAATAAAATCGCAGAAGCAAAATTATGCGCGGAGGAGGCAAATGTGAAATTAGCCAAAGAAATGAGAGTTGAAATAAAGGACGCGAGCGCGAACACAGAGTATTTCAAAGATGCAGGGAAATACAGATTCAATTAATGACCAAAATGTAATTAAGGAAAAAACTAATTTAATGGAAAAACAAGTTGAGTCAATCGAAGAAGGCGTAGGGCTCTTCGAAAGGGAACAGAAGGAAAGGATAGATTAAGCCGAACTAAAAATTGAGTGTGTTAGAGGCCGGATAGAAAAATTTGAAAAGGGTAGTTTCGAAAGGATCGAGGAATTGAATGAGCAGTTCTCGAAATTACAAGAAATTAACGTGACTAATAATATGCCTATTTTCACGCATCCAGTAATGATTCCACTAGACACAGAGATAAAGTTCGATGGAAACGGGAAAATGCACCCGCACTAGGAGTTGCTCAAAGCTCATTTTGAACTCCACCCTATGACTGAATTAAATAAAATAAACATTATCAAACAGTCGTTCAGAGGGGGGGCGACTAACTGGTATGAAACATGCGGAGAGGAGATTTTAAATTTTAGGGATTTCGAAGAAAAAGTATTGAAAAGATACTGGTCTACGCAACAGCGGATGGAGCATGAGATTAAGTTCATGAATAGAAAATTTAATCCACGGATCCATAGGTCATTATTGGGGTATGTCGAGGACGCGATGTCGAATTGGGGTCGCGGGGGTTCGAACCGGACTGAGCGCGAGCTTATCGAAATTATTCGCTNCGTAGAATCGCTAGAAAGTATAACCCAAAAACTCGACATCTTTGACGCTTCAATTGAGAGGGAGAACGCTTGGGGGGAGAACAGAGCCCTAGCGAACGGCGGGGACAATGGGCCACGAGGAAGTTACGCGCCGAGGGGGCCCGTCAACGAACGCAGAGAGTGGAATGGGGGAGGCCGGCCGCCACAGGCTACGGCGGAGGACAGAAGGGAACCGGAGAGCGGTCTCGCGTCTTTGAGCGAAGGGGCGCGGAGTACAGAGCGTGGAACAGGGCAAGGCGGCGGTCGCGGCCCACCGCAGCGTTCGGGAAACTGAGGGAGATGCCTGGCATGGGCGAACCGGTGCATACTATGAAGACGCCTATTGTTACCACAGTGGTCATAGAAAGTGAGCTATTAGAAGGGGATGAGACAGGAGTTAGTAGGGATGGTAGGTCATGCCCAGTTATTACGGGAAATTGTTTCGGGGAGGAACGGAAAATATTGATTGACACGGGCACGGAGGTCAGCGCCATTAACGCTGAAGTTTTTCAAAGGTTGATAGAATTAAACCTGCGTATCCCGGTGTTACCAGTTAATAGGATCAATATAATAACGGCGACAAAAGGGAAATCTGCTAATGTAAATAAGCAGGTATTTTTAGAAGAAAAAATAGGTGATAAGGTATATGAATTGATCTGTCGAGTTGTAAAGAACCTAATGTATCCGATCATTTGCGGTTGTGATTTCATCAGTGAAAATAAAATGACAATTAATCTAAGTGATTGCGTATTTATTTTTGAGGATAATGTAGTGGACTTGGAGGGATCTATG
This sequence comes from Laupala kohalensis, assembly GCA_002313205.1. NCBI lineage: Eukaryota > Metazoa > Arthropoda > Insecta > Orthoptera > Trigonidiidae > Laupala > Laupala kohalensis. Next base: position 4,360 of record NNCF01142844.1, read on the forward strand.
GGAGACGACGGTGAGATTATTAATCACAATTTAATTAATTATTTGGATGTAGACGTGAGCCCAGCAAATAAGGTTCTTGAATGTTTGGAATTAAATTAGGAACAAAGGGAAGTACTAAAAAGAGTATTAGAAGAGCATCAGCAGGTATTTCGACCGAACTCCGAACCTATCAAAGATTTTGAGTTTGAGATCAAGGTCACGGATGAAACACCATTCAAAAGGAGGGCGTATCCGGTCCCGGTAGCGTACCGCAATCAGGTGCAAGAAAATCTGAACCAATTAGTAAGGGAAGGCGTAATAAGAAAACAGAGTTCTCCATTTTAAAATCCCATCGTAGTAGTTATCAAGAAAAACAAAGAGATTAGGATTTGTTTAGACGCCCGAGAAATTAACTCGCGGTCAATCCCAGATCGAGAAGCACCGATTAAGATTGATCAAGCGCTCACTCGATTTACAGGGACCAATTTTTTTTCCATTGTTGACTTAAGGTCTTCATATCACCAGATGAAGATTAAAAGTGAACATCAAAAATACACAGCTTTTTCTTTTGAAGGGATAACATACGTTTTCCGAAGGTGCCTGTTCGGGTTAAAATCGAGTGAAGCAGGTCTAATCAAGTGTTTAGATTGAATTTTAGGAAACAGGTTTGAAAATTACGTCACAAAATATGTGGACGACTCACTAATCCACACCGAGGACTTTGAGACTCACATAAGCATTTTAAATCAGTTATTCCAAATTTTCAGAGCGAACAACGTAATTTTAAATTTCGAAAAATCTACCTTAATCACAAAAGAAGTTACATTTTTAGGATACACCATTAGTACTTCCGGTTAAGTCATGGAGCAGTTCCTGTAGGCCAGCTCGGCGCGATGAGGTCTTGCTGACCCGCCTGCGCATAGGACATTGTCCTCTCACTCATAGGTATCTCTTACTACTTGATGATGAACCCGTTTGTGAGGAGTGTAGCTGTTCTCTGACAGTGCGTCACCTACTAACTGATTGCAGAAGATACTCGAGTATACGGAGACAAATTGTTTTGGCTGCAGATTTACCAACAATTCTCGGAAATGAAACGGTTAATGTTAATAAACTATTGAATTTTATGAGTAGATCGGGGCTCCTCCCACAAATTCTCGGGAGGGTTTAAAATATGCATTCCCTTTTCATCTTTCCTGTCTTCTTTCCTTTCATCCTTTGTTTCTGTATTTAGAAAATATAATATTCAAAAATTGTTTTCCTTTTTTGTGATATAATGTATTGGTATACTGTTTTCTTTTATTTTCTTTCATCTTTGTATTTCGATATTTGTTGAATTCTGGAGGGTTTTTTAGTGGGTATGGTCGAGATATTCGGCGAGTCCCACACACGGGGAAGAGTCACTACGGCTTTTCTCTATGGTGCATTTTTCCCTACTTGCATGGGCTCTAATGACCTCAATGTTGACGAGCCCTAAAGCCCCACAAAAAAAAATAGAACTTCCGGGGTACAGATGTCGCAGGAAGCAATCAAAGAAATAGATAAGGTACCGGCGCCCAAGAACATAAGACAACTCAAGTTTCATAGGAGTTGTGTCATATTATAGTAGATTTTATCAGGGCTTTGCTATGGCTATGAGACCGATGTTTTTCTTTTTGAGAAAAAAACAGAAATGGAGATGGGGTGCTAAGGAAGAAACGGCATTCAACAACGTCAAAGCAGCTTTTCAATAATGATAAATTACTCCGATATGTGTTGTGGATTCAACAGTTTAGCTTTGACATAGAGCATGTATCAGGAAAATCAAATGTAGTTCCCGATTACTTAAGGAGGAACGGTGGCATTCGAGAAAGGGCAGAGAAAAGAAATGAGTTCTTAATCTCCAGTGCGGCGACGGGCGGAAGCAGCGACGGCCCCCTGTTGAAAGGGAAGATGGCGGGCGACGCCAAGACAGGGGCGGCGCGGGCATTGTGCGCGTACCCGGGCGGGACCCGGGACAGCACGTGTAGCGGCGCTTCGCCACGAATCATTAGGCTCTCGGCTCTAAACGTTCATGTAGAAGAAATTCCACTAATGAATGACGACACGATTAAACAGTTGCAGGAACGCGATGAAGAAATAAATAGAATGATTTTATTTAAGAACGGACTAATTGATGACCAGAACGAGTGGTACAATCGGTGCTTAAAGACACACGAAAAATACGTGCTTAAGAACGGTATCATGTACCTCGAGCGACGGGGAACCGGGGAGGAAAATTATGGATCCCTAGGAACTTAAGAAAAATTTTAATCAAACATTTACATGGGAAATACGGGCACTTTGGCTCTTCATGGTTTGCAAAATCATTCAGGAAATAGGATATTGGAAAAATTTAAATATGGAAGTAAGGCAAACCATCACCTGCTGTGATCTCTGTCAAAGGGCTAGGTACCCGAATCGTTCTTTTCAAGGTAATATGCAGAACATAATACCGAGAAATAAAAATGTGATGTTAAGTGTTGACTTGTATGGGCCGTTGCCGCGAACAAGGAGAGGAAACAAATTCATTTTCGTAATAGACATCTTTTCCAAATTTGTTAAAATTTATCCCATAATTAAACCAATTTCAATAGCTTGCTTAAAATGCGTAAAAGATTATGTCCAAATTTGGGGAGCGGCAGAATTCGTTCTCGGTGACAGCGGTAGCCAGTTTAGAAGCGAAGGATGGGTAGAAGGTATTGCAGAAATGGGGATGAGAACGGTATTTTCCAGTATTAGGAAAACCAGGTATTTTCCAGTATTCGCCACAATCAAATCCCGTAGAAAGAATTATGAGGGAATTATCCAGGTTAATTAGAACTTTTTGCCATGAAAATCACACCATTTGGATAGATCTCATTCCCTATATCAATAACTGGTTAGTCAAGGTGCCTCATGAGAGCACGGGGAAGTCCGCTTACGATATTCAATGGGGGCGTAAGTCACCCAAGGATTTTCACTTCCGTTTTGAACCCGGAACAGGAAGGGGAAGTAAGACCTGAACGGTTTCAAGTAGTGAGACGAAACTTAGAGATGGCGGGAAGGAGAAGACGGAAATACGATAAGTCCAAGTGTTATCATTTCCAGGAGAGACAAGAAGTTTTATTATGAGTCGCAAAACCATCTAATCTGAAAGGAAAATTATATTCAAAATTCTTTCTGTTATATGAAGGGCCATTTACTATTATTAGAATCCCCAATGTGAATGTAGCTGAGCTACGGGGAGACGATGGAACAATAAAAGGACAGTACAACTTCCGAATCCTAAAACCATTTAAAAGGGAAGGAGATTAAATAATTAAGAGAAATATTATTTCATAAGCCAGTATTCACTTAATACAAATTTATTTAATATTGATAAAGTAGAGTGGGAAACGAGATTTCGAAGGCGGTAGGAACATGAAACGGAGTAGTTTCGTAAATTCAAACGAAGCGGGTAGAGTAGTGTCACAGCTGACCGCAAGAAAATGGAGCGCTAGCGAAGCAAGGCAGGTGAGTGCCGAACAGCCGAGACTCAGCGTGGCTAGCTCCGAGAAGCATCGACGGGTGATTAACGAAGGGGACGGGAGGTGGCGCGTGCCAGCAGGGTGCGTCCACGAGTTAGAGGAGGGGGAAGGAAGCGTGAGACAGGGCGATTGGAATTTCGGGGAGGTTGAAATGAAACAAATACGCTGGCCGACCTTGGGAGAGTAAAAGGGGGTTGCCATCAGCTGAGGGCAAGTTATGCCGTCTACGAACTTTGAGAAAGGTAAAATAGGCGCTAATCGCTGTAGTTAGTTTCCGGAGAGGTAGGAAGGGGGAATTAAAGAAATAGACTAATTAGAAATCTTTAAGAGTAATTATTTATCGATTATTGATAGAATAAAAATATTTAAGGTGGAGGAATGTATATTAAAAACAATATATAATCAATTAATAATAAGTAATGGTGGTGGGGGTCCTAAGGGAACAAACGGGAAAAGAATAGTAATTAAGAGTCTTGATAAAATTAATTGTATGAAATAAATGATGTTTATTAAAACATTTATGATGTTAATAACATAAGGTTGTTTCCGGAGATACGGTATAAAAGAGCTGGTTATCACGTCTAGATTCGCGGGGAGGGGCGAAATAGAGTGAGATGGGAAATCTCACGCGACATCATTATGAAGTTTATTAATCAACGGTCAAATCAATATAATTTTTATTGTCTATGTTAATGAAGTAAGCAAGCTGGAGACGGTAGAAAAAGGATGAACAACATCTTATCGCGTGTGCTTGGGGCGATTCAAATAGAATAAAGCACATTCTATGCAACAATAGTTAATCAATGAATAACAAGTAATTAAATATATTTTTTTAATTAGTGGTAATTTTTAATTGTGTGGTAACAGAAGAGTTTTCAAGTAAGCAAACCGAGAACGACGAGGGCGAAGGTGTAAAGGAAGGTTGAAGAAATAGTATTAGACACGAGAAATGTCATTGAAAGGAGGTTATTAAAAAGGATGAATTCAGGATATCAAATAAGTTACAATTAATCGTCATATTGCGGAAATCCGACGTTGAAATATGATTTTGAGGAATTTGTGAGAAAGGAAGTGTCAGTGAATAAACGTGTGTCAAAAGAAATTTTATGGATGAGAGAAATGAAATTAAAATGGAACAGGGAAAGCATTATTAAATAAATAAAACATGAGAGTTATTTCATTAATGAGTTAATGATAGTCATATCTAAATAAAAAGGAAAAGTAAATAGATTTGTAGTGAGAGGAACTGCGTCGTTGGGTCAAACAAGAAATATATTTAAAAAGGTGTCAATAAATAAGTAACGAAATATTGGAACCGGGAGTCTTAAAATGTTGTAAGGGTAGGAAGAAAAACGAATAGTAAGAAAATGTAATTCGAGCCAGATTTCTATAGAAAAGACCTACGAAAAGAAATTTTAGGATCCTATTAATAAAAGAAACGATCATTGAGAATCAAGGAGCAAGAAAGACGGACCCATTAGAGCGAAGGAGTGAGTGTTCGAAATTATGAAATGCTTAAAATGAACGCCTAAGTTAGTGATCAAAGAATCAAGTAATTAATGTAGTCAGAATTACCCCGCGTGCTGCAAGGAATTCGGGGCGCCTGGGTTGAATTCCACTACCAAGTAATATAAAGAAATTCGTGCAGAAATTAGTCGAAGCACCCCACGTAGGATACAGAAACGTCTGGGTAGCGTTCCACTAGTGTTTTCGGATGGAGGAACAAGGTTAGAGTTGATTTGGCAGAACATTTGGGAAATTAGACCTCACTTAGAATAGTAGTTGGAAAAGAAATTGGAGGAAAGCTTGTTATGAATTCAATGATTATTAATGGATGATGAAGATCTTACAAGTCAGAGATAACGATGATTAAAGCCAAAGAGAAATATCTGGATTTCATTTAAAGAATGATTACAAAGATAGCTAAAGTGTCATTTACAGAAATGCACGGATTCAGAAGTTTTTTTCGAAATTAGGAGTCTTCCAAATTGTGAAAATTAAAGTTCAATAAATTTCGATAGCGGTGAGGACAATTGTTATGAAGTATTATTTTTAATAAAAATATACATCTTAAAATTCAAACAATAGAAAAATACAGCGTGGGCTGACGGTTCTCACCACTCGCGTGGCATGCCGTTCTAGGGTGCGGGTATCGGCGTTTCAGAAATACCATTAGTTTTCGGAAGAGCGGAACAACATAATAAAATATATTTCTTAAGAAGGAAGGGCTCTCGGCACTACAAAGACTTGTTTGAAGCGTGAGAAAGCGACTGTAAACATTCTAAGACCCACGACGGAAGGCGCGGCCCGCACATACCACAGTGACGGACGTGGCCCGAACAAGTGAAAAATAGTTAAGAATATTTCGCAGTATCAAAGCAAGGGAGTCATTAGGGACTTCCGCGGCCAGCACGAACTCGCAGAATTCCAAATTTTGGGTGGTCTGAAAAATGTAGTATACAAACAAACGTCACGACAGCTTTAGCCAATCCAGAGAAGCTGGCTGAAAATAAGACGAAGGCAAGGATTGGTTAAGAAAAGATCACGACCCGGCGGGGACATGAACAAATTTTACACCAAAGGGGGAATAAAATTATAAAAAGATTTTAGGTTTTTAGGGGAGAAGGAAGAGGTATGGAGGCACGCGTAAAGAGCAGATCGAGGGAGTCGGACTTCAAGTGCTTGGGCACTTCAAGTCTTAATTAGAAATCTTCTCAATGCGTTCGACTCGGATTTTTGCTACGAGGTCGATTAGCTAATGGGCTAAGTACCGTAGCTAAGCCGCGAAAGGACTTCGTACTGACTGGAGGCGAGCGAGACGGGGCTTCAAGCGGCGACGCGCAGACCGGTGCCCCCCGAGGCATTAATCAGCTGTTGGGTGGCAGTGATGACGCGACGAGGCGGCGGTCGGGTCCTTGATCCCGCGAAGGGCTATGAACAACCACCCCGTTTCGAGACGGACAGGTCATCCACGCTACCCCCACTAAGGTAAAAACATTCTGATAACATTGAGAATTGCGTCAAAGTCGCGAGATACTATGAATCTAGGATGCGTGTGTTCCGTTATTTAAAAAAACATGAATAAGAAGTTAATAACAGTTACGAAAACATTTTAAATAATAATCAAAAGTAGTTAACCTATGTTTTAGTATAAAATAAATGTGATTGGGACTAACAGTGTACCAACACTTATGTCTATCAAGAGAAGAATGAACGGGATAACGTGTGATTTTGGGGGAATTGTACGGCGAGAAAAAAGAATGTAATAACGTGTGATTTTTGGGGGATTGTACGGGGAGAAAATTGAGTAGGAGATAGATGTACTTCATAAGTAATTAATAAACCTCATATCAATGCTATGTGAAATAATTTTAATTGTGTATTTTATTGAGTAAATGGGTCGAACTCGCCTTCAGCCGAAATTCCTTGGCACCAGCTAGCCGGTTCAGACGGTAATAGTGGAGTGGGCTAGGTAGGCGGCTCTTTCAATTAACAGTTTATTTTAATTAAATTATGTTATAATTTTATTTGAGACCTCTTCAATTAAATACGTTACAATTTGACGCTACGTGTGGCTCGATTTATTTTTGCCCTCATCAATTAAATATGTTTATATATATTGTGGCAGAACGAAAAAAAAATGGTTCAAAAAATATACTGTATTTAAATTTTGGGCGCCTCGACTATTTTGTCTCAGGGTTCCACAATAATTTCTGGGTTCGATTTTTTTAATGAAGGAAAGGACCATGCAATGGTTCCACTTAAGGAAAACGCTACTGACAAATCCATTTAATTTAATTACTGTTTTAATTACTACCAAACCCCTCATGCTGTTTTCCCCCAAAAGACACAAACACAAATGGTAATCAAATATGAACATTGACACTAACGCCGAAGTGACGTCATTCCCTCAAAAAAATACACTGGCTTTAACCAGAATATTATCTTATTGACAATTCAATCTCCCTGCTTCTCAAACAATAGCAATACACTGAATTTAAATCTTATCTTATTAACACTCAACTCTCCCTCTCTCACAATAGCAACACACTGAATTTGATAATAATGTTAGCTTCTCAACTATTAAATCTACCTTTCTTTCAAACAATAGTCATACACTGAATTTGATCATAATCTGATCTAATCAACAATTAAATATACTTTTCTCTCAAACAATGGCAATACACTGAATTTAATCATAATCTTATCTAATTAACAATTAAATCTACCTTTCTCTTAACAATAGCAATGCACTGAATTTAAACATGGCATAATTTTATCAGTAAATGAAATCTGTCTTGGCACTGATTTATAGTTCCTGATTTATTTATAGTTTATATATAGTGGCAGAACGAAAATTTCATTGTTAATAATAATTCATTAAAGTAAGGCACCTTGACTAGTTCTATGGCAGGGTGCCACTAGTTATTGGGTTCGTAATTATTTATCACAGGGAAAAAACAATACTGGGGTTACACATGTAGGAAAACGCTTTGTGACAAATTAATTCATTAACTTTATTAACACTATCAAGTACAATAAATGATAAAACTCTCATTCAATCCCCCAAAAAGCACACGTCATTCCCTACCAACTTAAACATGAACACTCTGACGTTATCGCCAAATTCGGCTGCAATACAACAATCAGGAATTTTTAAACATTTTAATTCTAACATAAACATTAACATTTCTCCCTCAACAAAATAAAATTACACTGAATTTACATCGACTCACTCTTCCAAAAAGAAAAGTCTGTTACATTTTTGACAAATGAAAGAGATAATTAGGCGGAATCCTCTTGTGATAAGTGGCCCCTCTTCGCAATAATCAAGTCCACAGATCTAGGTCTCTTTTTACTATAAGTTCCGCACTATTCTTCTCGCACAAGCGCATTATGACGTAGGTTGGACGCCACCAACCGTCGTGCAAATACCTCATTAGTTGACCAATCAAACCAGACAGTGGAGAGTAGAGGGTGCGTTGACCTCGCAACGCTGGCGAAGCTCCAAACTCGGGCGACACTTAACGGTGGCGTAACCAGCAACGGCTCCACCGGTGGCGACTTCCTTCCCTCCGCTGACTGCTCGGGTGCCTTCAGGCTAAACGTCGGCCTGACCTCGGTCTCTCGAAATTAGCTCGCCGAAAATTGTTAGCTCAAACTAAAGGCTTTGATCCGGACTCCCCCAAAAAATCGGCAAGTAGTGAACCGCGCGCAGCATCTTCAAAAAATGAAATGCTGGTATTCTGTGCGAAAATCTCGAAATACTGGTCTCCACAAAATCTTCAAAAATAATCGAACTAATGATAATGCAGAAGCCTCGAAATACTCATCTCAGAGTAGTACTGAAGATGCCCGCGAAAACTCTCATGTAATGGGCTAAATCATCATTTGCCATTCCTTAAATGGGTTTCATCCCCTCATACACCTCTTTTTCCACTTCCCAAGTCTTCCAATTTTGAATTTCACATGACGAAAAGCTTCCAATACCACAACTGTTCCCCCTCCCGTGCTTAAATTCTGATTGGAGATTTTGAGTATTTTTCAAACTATCTTTAACCGCTCTTTTGCAACGCTTTTTTCTTAAACAAATCGCAACTTGCTCCTTCCGCCCCTCGTGTCCTTTTAACGTTTCTCAGTTATACTACCGGGGCGGGTCGCCTTCCCACACCCCCGCGTGCCTGAGATTTCTATACCGCAGTAAAATATTTTCCAGCAGGTCCCAGCTTGTTGCGGCGTGGGATCAATTTCTATAACCTCCCCTCCTTAACTTCTTGTTAATCCAAGCTTCCCAAAATAAAAGCCTGGATCCGCTGATCATATGGTACAGATTTGCAACTGAAGTTTCAAACATACAGACAAACCAATGAACACATGAACAAACGCCAATGTTGGCTCTCCTTAGTGCGTAACAGCATTTTCCCTACCTGTACAAAAATTCTCTTCCTAAATTTACTTTTTTCTGTATTTTCGGTTTTTACAATGTTTTAGGAATCTTTTGCATCTTTCCCCCCCCTCTTTTTTATGTTTTGATATATTGTAATTCAGGAGGGTTTTTAGGGGGCATGATTAAGTCATGCAGGGACAGTCATGCTGGCTCTCCTTAGTGCGTAAATGCATTTTTCCTACCTATACAAAATTTTAAGGCCCTAATGACCTCGATGTTGGCGAGCCCCCNAGTTGCTTCTCTAACTTCACGGTGAAGTTAAAGAATGTTAAATACTACAAGGGAGTTTCACATTTTTATCATTTCTCTCAAGGGCTCATAAAATAACCGAGGAAATATGGAATTTTGAATAATACTTGATGATTTTTTAGAATAGTTTACATGAAGACCAGACTTACTATTTCTGTCAATAGTGCTTTATGATAGTACCCATTATTTGTCACTAATTCTTTTGAAATGACAGATAAGATACGTTTTGACAACTATGCTGACCGACCTAATCTTCCATCCAACCAAATGTGACAAGCCTCTCCTGCAGATTAGTTACCTGTCTATCTCTGATTGAAAAATGATTTTAGTTATTTATGAAGATTTAAGAATGCAAATAAAAAATTACCAAATATGATTTGAATCACAATATCCTAAAATCAATCTTAAAATAGGTACCGATTTCAGAACTATGTATAATTATGTGTAATCCTTTTATTTGCTTTAGTATTGTAACATCATAAACACTGCAGTAATTATGATTTCCGATAGTTGTAGAAAAATCATAGTATGTTTTTAACAGGTGTATAGGGATACATTTTACGTAAGGGAAATTCATTTCATAAAATCTGCAAGAGGTTTATTTTTAAAAAACCTGTGTGCACACCTAGTTAAATATAAGAACTAAAACTTTAAAAATATTACTGAATACTAAAATTTCAAATATAAAACATGATTATATAATACATTGATAGAGGATACTTATACTATCAGATCATTTTTAAGATTACTGCTATTAATGCTAATACAATAATATACATAAAAGGGTGACACGTGGCGTAGTACCTAGCATGCTCGCTTTCCACTTCGGGTGATGCTGGTTCAAATAGAGTATTTTCTCTGTAACCATTTTGTTAATGTTAATTATCTTGGAGTAATTATGGATTTATTAAACTGAGAATCTCAAGTTCATA